>CM059448.1:601196-725672 GCA_030390025.1 Squalus acanthias
TTGCTAGTTTTCTCTCATTCTATTTTGTTCCCTTTTTATCAATTTTTTCATCATCCTTTGCTGGTTTCTGAAACTCTCCCAATCCTCAGACTTACGACTATTCTTTGCAACATTATAAGCTTCTTTCAATCTAATATTCTGTCCAACAGTATAGCTACTGTTATGGGGCCTATATACTACTCCCACCAGTGTTTTCTGCCCCTTGTTATTCCTTATCTCCACCTATACTGATTCTACTTCCTGATCTTCTGAGCCGAGATCCTTTCTCGCTACTGTCCTTATGTCGTCCTTTATTATCAGGGCTACCCCCCCTCCTTTTCCATTCTGCCTGTCTTTTCGAAACATCAAGTACCCTGGAACATTTAGTTCCCAACCTTAGTCACCTTGCAACCACGTCTCTGTAATGGCTATTAGATCAAACCCATTTTTCTCTATTTGTGCCACTAGTTCGCCTATCTTGTTACGAATGCTTCGTGCATTCCGATAAAGAGCCTTTAATTTAATTTTTTTTACTATTATTCCCTGCTTTGACCTTATTTTCTGCTGCACTGCTACTGTTAAACTTTCTGTCCCTGTCACACTCTGCTTATTTTTACCCAAATCGCTATACTGCAGTATTGCCTTGACCTTTCTCTTTAGATTTCTAAATTTCTACAGCCCTAGTTATTCGATTCGCCAGGACACTGGTCCCAGCCCGGTTTAAGTGGAGCCCGTCCCAATGAAACAGCTCCCTCCTTCACCAGTACTAGTGCCAGTGCCCCATGAATTGAAACCCCTTCTTCCCACACCACTCCTTGAGCCACGCATTTAACTCTCTGATCTGCTTGACACTCTGCCAATTTGCACGTGGCTCAGGTAGTAATCCAGAGATTATTACCCTGCTTATTATTTTGGAGCCTAGCTCCTCAAACTCCCTCAGCAGAACCTCATTCTTAATTCTACCTATGTCATTGGTTCCTACATGGACCACAACAACTGGATCCTCCCCCTTCCACTCCACGTTCTTCTCCAGCTGCGAGGAGATATCCTTAACCCTGGCAACACAGCCTTCGGTACTCTTTCGTGGCTGCAGAGAACAGTATCCCTAGAAATCCTAATTCTGATTATATGAAACATTTATGCTCAGTTAAGCGGGGATGTGGGACTAGTTCTGTTCATTCAAAGAGCCAGCACAGGCACAATGGGCCGAATGGCCGCCTCCTGTGCTGTAAGTTTCTATGAATTGTTTTACCAAGTGAAGTTTTATTTTAGCAGTTGAGGCACTACAGTGAGTTCTGTGTTCTTGGAGGGGGGCATTCATGAGATGGTAGATGTGCATTTGTTAGATTGGCAGAATGAGCAGTTTCAGGACAGAAGTGGGTAACAGTGAAAGCATTCTAATGGTTTGTAGGCCTGAGATTCAAACATGGAGTTGCTGGAAAGATGGGGATTGATTTGAGAATATATTCAAGCCCTTGAGAGGCCTGAGATGGGGTGGTAATTTGCAAGGGGTTGATGTGTTTTTGAGAAGGGGGTGATGATAGATTTTAAAGGGCAGGGGACAGTACCTGAGGAGAGGGAACCATTTACAGTGACAGCCAGCATGGGGGCCAGGAAGGGATGTTGAGTGGTCAGCCGTTTCTTGGGAATAGGTCAAGAAAGCAGGAGGTGGGTCTTGTGGACAAGGTGAGCTTGGGAGGGCATGAGGGCAGGGAGATATGAGAAAGACGGGTTGGGGAGAGATCTTTGAAGGATGCAAGTGTCCTAGATACACAAGGATACAGCAACACACACCATGAGAGCCACAAGGGCACCGAGAACCATGGATACACAAGGTTAGAGAGAGAATTACAGATACAGTGTATACCAAGGAAGAGCTTCAGCCATGGGGAGACAGAGAGGGGCACAGACACACTGGGACAGAAGGATTCAGTTATTTCACTGAAATGGACCTGCGAGGGAGCTGCCCGTGAAGGCTGGTGTACATGATTCGAAACTAAAATCATTCTATTTTGAAGGTTCTGGAGTTTGCTTCAACAACTTTTAGCAGGTCAAACCAGTTTCTAGACATTCCGTATCTATGAAATACTTCTCATTGGTTACTGGAATATGCCATCTTGTTAGTATAAAAGATAATTTCTAGAAGCTGGATCTTTTTGATTTAAAGGGATATAAAAAGTTGGTATTGGTCTGGATTCTGATTTTAATCTAGCTGACATTCAAATCTAGCCACATAAACAAAACACCAAGGACGCTCCCTTAATTTGTTTGTGACGTGATGTGGTTGCCATGAGTAATCTATCATAATTGTATTGTGTATTTCTGGCACAATACCAAAACAATGAGCTGTTTGTGTCTGAAGGCAGATATGAGGCACACCACAGTCACTATTAGTATTTGCTTTTCGTCTCACTAACACGCCCAGAAACCAGGAAAACTGGAATCCAAACAAGTGTTCTCCCATTCTGGAATGCATGTTGCTGCCGCCTTGGTCTTTAATGCAGCTTTGTTTGTATACAGGTTGAACGTCCTGAATCTGGCAACCTCGGGACCGAGGCTGAGCTGATTTTTGTGTTTTTCCGGACTTCGGAACGTGTTTCTGATGTCCGAAGTCCAGAAATATCGCAACCTGGGCTCGGGCGTTACCGGACTTCGGAAACGCGTTCTGAGTCCGGAAATGCCTGGGCCGCTCCGCGTAGCGCTGACGCGTTTCTTCGCCCCTCCCCTTCTGTTAAAGGGGAGGGATGCTGCGAGCTCTGCAGAACATCTGATGACCCACACTAGGCCACCAGGGCGGCGTGATGCCGTGGCCGCAGCCTGGCGGAAACACTTAGTGGAGCTGTGCCGATTAAGGAGGATAAAACACAACACTAAAGTTTTATTGCATCACTCGCATTTTTCATAGGATTTTTCAAAAAAAGACAACAAAAGTTAATGGCTTTTTGAAGTACAGGTTGAGCGTCCAAAATCTGGAGTTCCGGATTCCGGAACATTTTACGGATTCCGGACGACCCTGCCACCAATCGTCCCGGATTCCGTAACTCCGAATTTTGGACGCTCAACCTGTATTTGAGAAATGTTTTATTCCACAGTTAGATGAAACTATGACCAAAAGAAGCTGCCAGACTATCGTCAGCTATTTCTTATTTTCTGTACATTTCTTTGTCTCTTTCAAAAGCTGAACCTCCAGAAAGACAAATGGAGATGTTTTTGAATACAATTTACACTCTTTTATGGGTCAATACTCAACTGGCATTTGGATCAGAAATGGCATCAGTACTATGGTGGACAGTATTCACATCTGTAATCAAGGTGACATTTGTAGTTCAGTATGTGTGCTGACCCAAGTCCTCCTAAAATCTTACATCACAGAAGGAGGCCATTTGAAAGAGCTATCCAATTAGTCCCACTCCCCTGCTCTTTCCCCATAGCTCTGCAACTTTTCTTCTGTTTCAAGTATTTATTCCCTTTTGAAAGTTACTATTGAATCTGCTTCCACCACCCTTACAAGCAGTGCATTCCAGATCATTACTTGCTGCTTAAAAAAACTTCTCCTCATCTCGCTGCTGGTTCTTTTGCCAATTACCTTAAATCTGTGTCCTCTGGTTACTGACCCTCCTGCCAGTGGAAAACATTTCTCTTTATTTACTCTATCATTCATAATTCTAAATCTGGCTCCCTTACATCTCTGGCAAACTCAGATGCAGTTTTCTTGTAGGTCTCAAGACAGCTGCTAGGATAAGGAGCCAGCTCATGAATGCTAGTCTGGGACAAGGAACCAGTTCATGGATGCTAGTCTGGGACAAGGAACCAGTTCATGGATGCTAGTCTGGGACAAGGAACCAGCTCGTGGATGCTAGTTCGTGGATCCCACAACCAATGGATCAGATCAAAGCTCTGTCATCCTACCACATTTAATTGTGAATGGTGGTGGACAATTAAACAACTAACTGGAGGAGGAGGCTTCATGAACATACCCATCCTCAATGATGGGGGAGCCCAGCACGTGAGTGCAAAAGACAAGGCAGTGCAACCATCTTCAGCCAGAAGTGCTGAGTGGATGATCCATCTCGGCCTCCCCCTGAGGTCCCCACCATCACAGAAGCCAGTCTTCAGCCAATTCAATTCACTCCACGTGATATCAAGAAATGCCTGAACACACTGGATACAGCAAAGGCTATGGGCCCCGACAACATCCCGGCTGTCATGCTGAAGACTTCTGTTCCAGAACTAGCCGTGCCTCTAGCCAAGCTGTTCCAATACAGCTACAACACTGGCATCTACCCGACAATATGGAAAATTGTCCCGGTATGTCCTGTCCACAAAAGGCAGGACAAATCCAATCTGGCCAATGACCGCCCCATCAGTCTACTCTCAATCATCAGCAAAGTGATGGAAGGTATCGTCGAAATGCTATCAAGCAGCACTTACTTGCCAATAACTTGCTCACTGATGCCCAGTTTGGGTTCTGCCAGGACCGCCCTGCTGCAGATCTCATTACAGCCTTGGTCCAAACATGGACAAAAGAGCTGAATTCCAAAGGTGAGGTGAGAGTAACTGCCCTTGACATCAAGGCAGCATTTGACCGAGTGTGGCATCAAGGAGCCCTGGTAAAATTGAAGTCCATGGGAATCGGGCAAAACATGCCACTGGCTGGAATCATACCTAGCACAAAGGAAGGTGGTTGTTGGAGGCCAATCATCTCAGCCCCAGGACATCACTGTAGGAGATCCTCAGGGCAGTGTCCCAGGCCCAACCATCTTCAGCTGCTTCATCAATGACCTTCCCTCCATCATAAGGTCAGGAGTGGTGATGTTCGCTGATGACATTGGAGGCGGTGCAACAAAGTTCACTAGATTGATTCCTAGGATGAGAGGGCTGTTCTATGATGTTGGGTTGTGTAGAATGGGTCTATACTCTGGAGTTTAGAAGAATGAGAGATGATCTCATTGAAACATACAAGATTCTGAAGGGGGTTGACAGGGTAGATGCTGAGAGGTTGTTTCCCCTGGCTGGAGTGTCTAGAACTAGGGGGCATAGTCTCAAGATAAGGGGTAAGCCATTTAAGACAGATGAGGAAGAATTTCTTCACTCAGAGGGTTGTGAATCTGGAATTCAACTCCTCAGATAATGATCTGTCCCCACATGCAGCAAGACCTGGATGACATTCAGGCTTTGGCTGATATGTGGCAAATAACATTAGCACCACACAAGTGCCAGGCAATAACCATCTCCAACAAGAGTCTAACCACTACCCCTTGACATTCAATGGCACTACCATCGCTGAATCCCCCACCACCAATGTCCTGGGGTCACCATTGACTAGAAACTTAATTGGACCAGCCACATAAAGTGGCCACAAGAGCAGGTCAGAGGCTGGGTATTCTGCGGCAGATGTCTCACCTCCTGACTCCCCAAAGCCTTTCCACCATCTCCAAGGCACAAGTCAGGAGTGTGATGGAATACTCTCCACTTGCCTGGATGAGTGCAGCTCCAACAACATTCAAGAAGCTCGACACCATGCAGGACAAAGCAGCCCGCTTGATTGGCACCCCATCCACCACCTTAAACATTCACTCCCTCCACCACCAGCACACCGTGGCTGCAGTGTGTACCATCTATAAGATGCAGTGCAGCAACTCGCCAAGGCTTCTTTAACAGTACCTCCCAAACCCGCGACCTCTACCACCTAGAAGGACAAGGGCAGCAGGCGCATGGGAACAGCATCACCTCCAAGTTCCCCTCCAAGTCGCACACCATACTGACTTGGAAATATATCACCATTCCTTCATCATCGCTGGGTCAAAATCCTGGAACTCCCTCCCTAACAGCACTATGGAAGTACCTTCACCATACGAACTGCAGCAGTTTAAGAAGGTGGCTCACCACCACCTTCTCGAGGGCAATTTGAGATGGGCAATAAATGCTGGCCTTGCCAGCGACGCCCACATCCCATGAATGAATAAAAAAATGTCTGTGACAACGAACCAGTTCATGGATGCTCATCTCCCAGAATGCAAATTAAAGGCCAATTTGAAGCTGCAGAAGTTTGATCTGATTTGGAGTACAATCAGATTGTGTAAAATTCATAGTGTAAGCAGTGCTACAGATTTGACAGCTACTGACTGACAAAACCTCGGGACCTCCTACTGTTTCTGAGAGATTGCCGTGTAGGCTCCGAGAATGAGTCAGTTATGTGGGTTAAAGTTTAAGGCAGTTATGAATCAACAGGAAGAACAACTCTTGCAGTGCCTTGAATGCTTAGTCACTGTGAACAAGCAGCTTGTTTCAAGATTGTACTGATAGCTGTTAGGTTTTGGGGATTTTTGCTAAATATGTGCTTGGGACTAATGTCAGTGCCAGCCCCTTAAATGGACCTTTTGTTTCCTTTATCAGATTGTTCTTTTATATGCCCAATATAAAGTTAAGTGTAGCAAGACTGAACGAACAGAAGTCCATTGCTACTGGACTCCAGCTTTCTGGAATATATCAGGTGCTGCCACGTGAACTCCTAGGCGGAAGAATATTTACTCTCAGACCGTGTTTCAGGCTATGAACCGGTAAGACATGCCAGGGCACAATACGTAGTGCAAGCAAGGTATTTACACTAATTGCCTTCGTATTCTAAATGTCAAAACAATAAAAATGTTTCTCTTCACTAACTCTTAACATAAAATTGATCCCTGAGACCACGGACCCTTGCTGTTTGTGATGAAAGGCTACCACAGAGTGACTTGCGATATACAGCCATTCACAGGTTGTTAGGTACACTCGATGTTTGTCCACACAACTACATCTGATATTTACAGACATCTTGCAGCCTGTGTGTATCTGACCAAAGTGTCAAACTGATCAAATACAACAGCTAAGTGTAAAATGTATTCGGAATGTACCTAAAATGATCCTTTTGCATCTCAGACTGCAATTTAATATAAATAGTTCTCGGGATCTGGGTGACGCTGGCAAAGGCCATATTTTTATTGCCCATCCTTGGGTACCTTGAATGGGGAGGAGCGGTGTAGTGGTTGTTTTATAACTGAGTGGCTTATTAGGTCATACCAGAGGCACATACTGTGGGACTGGACATGCGGGCCAGAGCAGGTATTTACGGTAATTTCCCCACCAGTTGTGTTTTTAGTCAATTCTGTTTTGGTGCCAGTCCATAAATGACCAGATTTATTGAATTCAATTCACAACTTGCCACGTTGGAATGTAAACTCTCAACCTCTTGGTTCCCAGTCCAATGCCTTAACCACTAATTTACCATACCTGCACAAGTACAAAGTATATGGTTGTATCTTGCTGAAACACCTAGCAGTAACCCAGTATTAACCTATGCACAGTGTAGAATGTTTACGGGATGGTTTTCTGGAACAATATGTCGAGGAACCAACCAGAGATCAGGCCATCTTAGACTGGGTATTATGTAACGAGAAAGGATTAATTAGCAATCTTGTTGTACGAGGCCCCTTGGGTCAGAGTGATCATAATATGATAGAATTCTTCATTAGGATGGAGAGTGAAGTAGTTAAATCAGAGACTAGGGTCCTGAATTTAAATAAAGGAAACTACGATGGTATGAGGCGCGAATTGGGTAGGATTGATTGGGGAATGTCACTCAAAGGGTTGACGGTGGATAGGCAATGGCAAACATTCAAAGACTGCATGGATGAACTACAGAATTTGTTCATCCCAGTGTGGCATAAGAATAAAACAAAAAGGGTGACTCAACCGTGGCTAACAAGGGAAATTAGGGATAGCATAAGATCCAAGGAGAGGGCATATAAATTGGCCAGAAAAAGCGGTAACCCTGAGGATTGGGAGCAGTTTAGGATTCAACAAAGGAGGACAAAGGGATTAATTAAGAAGGGGAAAATAGAATATGAAAGTAAGCTTGCAGGGAACATAAATACTGACTGTAAGAGCTTTTATAGATATGTGAAGAGAAAAAGATTAGTGAAATCAAGTGTAGGTCCCTTGCAGTCAGAAGCGGGGGAAGTTATAATGGGGAACAAAGAAATGGCAGACCAATTAAATGCATATTTTGGTTCTGTCTTCACAAAGGAGGACACAAATAACCTCCCAGAGATGTTGGAGAACATAGGGTGTGATGAAAGGGAGGAACTGAAAGAAATCAGTATTTGCAGGGAAATGGTGTTCGGGAAATTGACGGGATTGAAGGCCGATAAATCCCCAGGGCCTGATAATCTACGTCCTAGGGTACTTAAGGAAGTGGCCCTAGAAATAGTAGATGCATTGCTGATCATCTTCCAACATTCGATGGAATCTGGAACTGTACCCATGGATTGGAGGGTAGCAAATGTTACCCCACTATTCCAAAAGGGTGGTAGAGAGAAAGCAGGGAATGACAGACTGGTAAGCCTGACATCGGTAGTGGGGAAAATGCTAGAGTCCATTATAAAGGATGTAATAGCTGAGCACTTGAAAAACAGTGACAGGATTGGACAAAGTCAACATGGATTTACAAAAGGTAAATCGTGCTTGACTAATCTACTGGAATTTTTTGAGGATGTAACTGGGAAAATAGATAAGGCAGAACCAGTAGATGTGGTGTATTTGGACTTTCAAAAGGCTTTCGATAAGGTCCCGCATAAGAGATTAGCGTGTAAAGTTAAGGCACATGGGATTGGGGGCAAGGTATTGACTTGGATAGAGAACTGGTTGGCGGACAGAAAGCAGAGAGTAGGAATTAATGGGTCTTTTTCCGAGTGGCAGGCAGTGACTAGTGGGGTACCGCAGGGATCAGTCCTTGGACCCCAGCTATTCACAATATACATTAATGATCTAGATAAGGGAACTAAATGTAATATCTCCAAGTTTGCAGATGAGACAAAGCTGGGTGGGAGTGTGTGCTGCGAGGAGGATACTGAGAAACTCCAGAATGATTTGGACAGGTTGGGTGAGTGGGCAGAAGCGTGGCAGATGCAATATAACGTGGATAAATGCGAGGTTATCCACTTTGGTGTCAAAAACAGAAAGGCAGACTATTATCTGAATGGCAATAGATTGGGAGAAGGGTAAGTGCAACGAGACCTGGGTGTCCTTGTGCACCAGTCGCTGAAGGTAAGCATGCAGGTGCAGCAGGCGGTGAAGAAGGCAAATGGTATGTTGGCCTTCATAGCGAAAGGGTTTGAGTATAGGAACAGGGATGTCCTGCTGCAGCTGTACAGGGCCTTGGTGAGACCACACCTTGAGTACTGTGTGCAGTTTTGGTCGCCTTATCTGAGGAAGGATGATCTTGCCATGGAAGGAGTTCAGCGAAGATTCACAAGGCTGATACCTGGGATGGCAGGAATGACATATGAGGAGAGATTAGGTCGATTGGGCTTATACTCGCTGGAGTATAGAAGAATGAGATGGGATCTCATCGAAACATATAAAATTCTGACAGGTCTGGACAAACTAGAAGCAGGTAGAATGTTCCCGATGGTCGGAGAGTCCAGAACCAGGGGTCATAATCTAAGGATAAGGGGTAAGCCATTTAGGACAGAAATGAGGAAGAATTTCTTCACCCAGAGAGTGGTGAACCTGTGGAATTCTCTACCACAGAAGGTAGTTGAGGCCAAGTCATTAAATATATTCAAGAATGAGTTAGATATATTTCTTAAAGCTAAAGGTATCAAGGGATATGGGGAGAAGGCAGGTACAGGGTACTGAGTTTGGATGATCAGCCATGATCTCATCGAATGGCGGAGCAGGCTCGAGGGGCCGAATGGCCTACTCCTGCTCCTATAGAAACATAGAACAGTACAGCACAGTACAGGCCCTTCGGCCCTCGATGTTGTGCCGAGCATTGTCCGAGACCAAGATCAAGCTATCACACTCCCTATCACTCTGGTGTGCTCCATGTGCTTATCCAAAAACCGCTTGAAAGTTCCTAAAGTGTCCGACTCCACTATCACAGCAGGCAGTCCATTCCACACCCCAACCACTCTCTGAGTAAAGAATCTACCTCGGACATCCCTTCTATATCTCCCCCCATGCACCTTTTAGTTATGCCCCCTTGTAACAGCTGCCTCTACCCGAGGAAATAGTCTCTGAACATCCACTCTATCTATCCCCTTCATCATCTTATAAACCTCTATTAAGTCGCCTCTCATCCTCCTCCGCTCTAAAGAGAAAAGCCCCAACTCCCTCAATCTTTCCTCATAAGACCTCCCCCCCCCCCCCCCCCCCCAAACCAGGCAGCATCCTGGTAAATCTCCTTTGCACTCTTTCCAATGCTTCCACGTCCTTCCTATAGTGAGGTGACCAGAACTGCACACAATATTCCAAATGTGGTCTCACCAAGGTCCTGTACAGTTGCAGCATAACCTCACGGTTCTTAAACTCAAACCCTCTGTTAATAAACGCCAACACACCATAGGCCTTCTTTACTGCTCTATCCACTTGAGTGGCAACCTTCAGAGATCTGTGGATATGAACCCCCAGATCCCTCTGCTCCTCCACGTTCCTCAGAACCCTGCCGTTGACCCTGTAATCCTTATTCAAATTTGCCCTACCAAAATGAATCACCTCACACTTATCAGGGTTAAATTCCATCTGCCATTTTTCGGCCCAGCTCTGCATCCTATCAATGTCTCTTTGCAGCCTACAACAGCCCTCCACCTCATCCACTGCTCCACCAATCTTGGTGTCATCAGCAAATTTACTGATCCACCCTTCAGTCCCCTCCTCCAAGTCATTGATAAAAATCACAAACAGCAGAGGACCCAGCACCGACCCCTGTGGCACACCGCTGGTAACTGGTCTCCAGTCCGAAAATGTTCCATCCACCACCACCCTCTGCCTTCTATGAGATAGCCAGTTACTTATCCAATCGGCCAAATTTCCCTCTATCCCACAACTCCTTACTTTCTTCATGAGCCGACCATGGGGAACCTTATCAAACGCCTTACTAAAATCCATGTATACGACATCAACTGCTCTACCTTCATCTACACACTTGGTTACCTCCTCAAAGAATTCAATCAAATTTGTTAGGCAAGACTTACCCTTCACGAATCCGTGTTGACTATCCCTGATTAAGTTGCCCCTTTCCAAATGGTCATAAATCCTATCCCTCAGGACCTTTTCCATTATCTTACCAACCACCGAAGTAAGACTAACCGGCCTATAATTACCAGGGTCATTCCTATTTCCTTTCTTGAAGAGAGGAACAACATTCGCCACTCTCCAGTCCTCTGGCACCATTCCCGTGGACAGTGAGGACCCAAAGATCAAAGCCAGAGGCTCTGCAATCTCCTCCCTTGCCTCCCAAAGAATCCTAGGATATATCCCATCTGGCCCAGGGGACTTATCGACCCTCAGGTTCTTCAAAATTGCTAAAACATCTTCCCTCAGAACATCTACCACCTCCAGCCTATCCACCTTTATCACACTCTCATCCTCAAGAACATGGCCCCTCTCCTCAGTGAACACTGACGAAAAGTATTAATTCATCACCTCTCCTATCTCTTCTGACTCCATGCACAAGTTCCCACTACTGTCCTTGACCGGCCCTACCCTCACCCTGGTCATTCTTTTATTTCTCACATAAGAGTAAAAGGCCTTGGGGTTTTTCTTGATCCGACCCGCCAAGGACTTCTCATGCCCCCTCCTAGCTCTCCTAAGCTCTTTTTTTAGCTCATTCCTTGCTACCTTGTACCCCTCAATCGACCCAACTGGACCTTGTTTTCTCATCCTTACATACGCTTCCTTTTTCCTCTTGACTAGACATTCAACCTCTTTTGTGAACCATGGTTCTCTCACTCGGCCATTTCCTCCCTGCCTGACAGGGACATACCTATCAAGGACACGCAGTAATTGCTCCATGAAAAAGCTCCACTTTTCGTTTGTGCCTTTCCCTGATAGTTTCTGTTCCCATCTTATACTCCCTAATTCTTGCCTAATCGCATCATAATTACCCCTCCCCCAATTATAAACCGTGCCCTGCCGTATGGCCCTATCCCTCTCCATTGCAATAGTGAAAGTTACCGAATTGTGGTCACTATCTCCAAAGTGCTCTCCCACATACAAATCAAACACTTGGCCCGGTTCATTACCCAGTACCAAATCCAACGTGGCCCCAGCTCTTGTCGGCCTATCCACATATTGTGTCAGGAAACCCTCCTGCACACACTGTGCAAAAACTATCCCATCCGAACTGTTTGACCTATAAAGGTTCCAATCAATATCTTCTATGTTTCTATGTGATCAGTGCAAAAAATATGATAAATACTGCTTTTATTAAAAGTATGTCGTGATATCTCCTCCCTAAGTAATCTGACCATATTTACTGAGTGCTGTGAGACGCTGTTATATTTTATATTTTTCTAAGCTGGTAAAATTTATAAAATCAGTGTTGAAGTGTTACTCCAATTAAGTCATGGAAATTTGAGTAGGAAGCCAATCAAGCTTATCGTGCTGGCGCTAGCTTTTCATATTAAGCTATCTGCTCTAACTCCATTTCCCTGTCCTTCCCCATATTCCTTTTCAAATATCTATCCAATTCCATTTTAAATGGCGTTGAAACCTCTAATATTCTTTATATACACTTTCACCTTCCTCTGTAAGGTGAAATGTTCTAGTGGCCATATTGTAAAAAGGATATAGAGGCACTGGAGAGGGTGTAGAGAAGATTTACAAGGATGATACCAGAAATGCGAGGGTATACATATTAGGAAAGGATGAACAAGCTGGGTCTCTTTTCTCTTGAAAAAAGAAGGCTGCGGGGTGACCTAATAGAGGTCTTTAAAATTATGAAAAATGTTGATAAAGTGGATACAGAGAGAATGTTTCCACTTGTGGGGAAGAGCATAACTAGAGGCCATCAATATAAGATAGTCACCAAGAAATCCAATAGGGAATTCAGAAGAAACTTATTTACCCAAAAAGTGGTGAGAATGTGGAACTCGCTACCACAGGGAGTGGTTGAAGCAAATAGTATAGATGCATTTAAGGGGAGGCTAGACAAGCATATGAGGGAGAAGGGAATAGAGGGTTATGCTGATAGAGTTAGATGAGGAAAGACGGGAGGAGGCTCATGTGGTGCATAAACGCCGGCATGGACTGGTTGGGCCGAATAGCCTGTTTCTGTGCCGTATATCCTATGTAATCCTATGTAAAAACACTTCAGCATCTCCATCATTTCTTCGTGTTAGAAATGAGAGATTCTCTCAGATTCAGTGTCATCGGCCACTCCCATAAGCAGACCCCAAGTCCCTTGTGATCAGGAGTTTACCTTCCTGCCCAATATCTAATCACACAATAGCTTGACCCAGGGTCATAACAATGAAATCTCCCATTATATAAACTGGATTTCATAATCTCGCATGTGCCCCACATGCATTTCTCCTTTTCTGGAAGGTGCACTAATGAATACTCCAGTGAGATGAGGCCAATTGTTAGCCGATGATTTATTTTACAGATAATATGAGTAAACAGAATAGCGTTTTACAATTAATTTTTCATAACACTGCTCATAACTCTACACTATTCCTGTTAGCAGGTTAAATACACTTTACTGTCTAGTAATTCTTCTAAAAACTAGTTAGCACTAAACTTAAGCAGGGAGCTTTCACTTTCGGAGTGCTCTTTTCTCCAGATTTCTCTACACTTTGTCCTTTCTGAGCTGAACAGGAAGACACTGGCTTGATCTCTGACACGACTCAGCTGCCTGTGTTCAGGGATTAGCATACTGAACTGCCAATAAAACTGGCCACAACCCTTCTAGGCACAGGTTTCCCTGGCAGATACCCATTCAACATATGTGTAACACTATTCCTTTTTACAAGGAAGTATGAATTATGAACTAAATAGCACCCACTCCTGGATAAGATATTGGGCAGGAAGGTAAACTCCTGATCATAAGGGACTTGGGGTCTGCTTATGGGAGTGGCCGATGACACTGAATCTGAGAGAATCTCTAATTTCTAACACAAAGAAATGATGGAGATGCTGAAGTATTTTTACAGAGGAAGGTGAAAGTGTATATGAAGTCATTTCAACATATTTCACCTGTATCTTATCCAGGAATGTGTGGTATTTAGTTCATAATTCATACTTTTGCTGCTCTATTCCTTTTTACAAGGAAGCAAGCGTTGGTCTCTGTCTTGAATATACTCAACGACTGAGCCTCCACAGCCCTCTGGGGAAGAGAATTCCAAAGAGTCACCACCCTCTGAGTGAAGACATTTCTGCTCATCTCAGTCCGAAATGGCTGACCCCTTATTCGGAGTCTGTGACCCCTGGTTCTAGACTCCCCAGCCAGGGGAAACATCCTCCCTGCATCTACCCTGTCGAGCCCTGTAAGACTTTTGTATGTTTCAATGAGATCAGCTCTCATTCTTCTAAACTCTAGAGAATATAGGCCCAGTCTACTCAATCTCTCCTCATAGGACAATCCCCCCATCCCAGGAATCAGTCTGGTGAACCTTCGTTGCACTCCCTCTATGGCAAGTATATCCTTCCTTAGGTAAGGAGACCAAAACTGTACTCCTGGTGTGGTCTCACCAGGGAACTATATAATTGTAGTAAGACGTCTTTACTCATACCCAAATCCTCTTGTAATAAAGGCCAACATACCATTTGCTTTCCTAATTGCTTGCTGTATTTGCATGTTAACTTTCAGTGATTTGTGACAGACAAGGACACCCAGGTCCCTCTGAACACCAACGTTTCCCAATCTCTCACCATTTAAAAAATACTCTGCTTTTCTATTTTTCCTACCAATGTGGATAACTTCACATATCTCCGCATTATATTCCATTTGCCATGTTCTTGCCCACTCACTTAGCTTGTCTATATCCCCTTGAAGCCTCCTTGCATCCTCCTCACAACTTACATTCCCACCCAGCTTTGTATCATCAGCAAACTTGGATATATTACATTTGGTCCCCTCATCCAAATCATTGATATAGATTGTGAATAGCTGAGGCCCAAGCACTAAGCCTTGCGGTACCCCACTAGTTGCAGCCCGCCAACCTGAAAATGACCCGTTTATTTCTACTCTCTGTTTTCTATCCGTTAACCACAAAACTGGGTGGGCGTGTGTGCTGCGAGGAGGATGCCGAGAAACTCCAGGATGATTTGAACAGGTTGGGTGATTGGGCAGAAGCGTGGCAGATGCAATATAACGTGGATAAATGCGAGGTTATCCACTTTGGTGTCAAAAACAGAAAGGCAGATTATTATCTGAATGGCAATAGATTGGGAGAAGGGGAAGTGCAACGAGACCTGGGTGTCCTTGTGCACCAGTCGCTGAAGGTAAGCATGCAGGTGCAGCAGGCGGTTAAGAAGGCAAATGGTATGTTGGCCTTCATAGCGAGAGGGTTTGAGTACAGGAACAAGGATGTCTTGCTGCAGTTGTACAGGGCCTTGGTGAGACCACACCTTGAGTACTGTGTGCAGTTTTGGTCGCCTTATCTGAGGAAGGATGTTCTTGCCATGGAAGGAGTTCAGCGAAGATTCACAAGGCTGATACCTGGGATGGCAGGAATGACGTATGAAGAAAGATTGGGTCGATTGGGCTTATACTCGCTGGAGTTTAGAAGAATGAGAGGGGATCTCATTGAAACTTATAAAATTCTGACAGGACAGGACAAACTAGATGCAGGAAGGATGTTCCCGATGGTCGGGGAGTCCAGAACCAGGGGTCACAGTCTAAGGATAAGGGGTAAGCCTTTTAGGACAGAAATGAGGAGGAATTTCTTCACCCAGAGAGTGGTGAACCTGTGGAATTCTCTGCCACAGAAGGCAGTAGAGGCCAATTCATTAAATAGATTCAAGAAGGAGTTGGATATATTTCTTAAGGCTAAAGGGATCAAGGGATATGGGGAGAAAGCAGGGACAGGGTACTGAATTTGGATGATCAGCCATGATCGCATTGAATGGCGGAGCAGGCTAGAGGGGCCGAATGGCCTACTCCTGCTCCTATCTTCTATGATTTTATGAACCAATCCTCAATCCATGCTAGTATATTACCCCCAATCCCATGAGCCCTAATTTTGTTTAATAACCTCTTGTGTGGCACCTTATCGAATGCCTTCTGAAAATCCAAATACAGCACATCCACTGGTTCCCCCTTATCTATTCTGCTAGTTACAACCTCAAAAAACCCTAACAGATTTTTCAAACACGATTTCCCTTTCATAAATCTGTGTTGACTCTGCCCAATCCTGTTATTTTCTGTTACCACGTCCTTAATAATAGATTCTAGCATTTTCCCTATGACTGATGTCAGGCTAACTGGTCTGTAGTTCCCCGTTTTCTCTCTCCCTCCTTTCTTAAATAGAGAGTGAGTGAATGCAGGTTAAAAGAGGTGGCTAAAGAGATAGTGGATGCATTGGTTTTGATCTTCGAAAATTCCCTAGATTCTAGAACGGTCCCAGCAGATTGGAAGATAACAAATGTAACACCGCTATTCAAGAAAGGAGGAAGAGAGGAAACAGGGAACCACAGGCCAGTTAGCCTGACATCAATCGTCGGGAAAATGCTGGAATCCATTGTTAAGGAAGTGGTATCAGGGCACTTAGAAAATCATAACATGATTAGGCAGAGTCAACATGGTTTTATGAAAGGGAAATCGTGTTTGACAAATTTATTAGAGTTTTTTGAGGATGTAACTAGCAGGGTAGATAAAGGGGAACCAGTGGATGTAGTATATTTGGACTTCCAAAAGGCATTCAATAAGGTGCCACATAAAAGGTTATTACACAAGGGCTCATGGGGTTGGGGGTAATATAGTAGCATGGATAGAGGATTGGTTAATGGACAGAAAACAGAGAGTAGGGATAAACAGGTCTTTTTCAGGTTGGCAGGCTATAACTAGTGGGGTGCCTCAAGGATCAGTGCTGGGGCCTCAGCTATTAACAATCTATATTAATGACCTAGATGAAGAGACCAAGTGTAATGTATCCAACTTTGCTGGTGATACAAAGCTAGGTGGGACAGTAAGCTGTGAGGAGAACACAGAGTCTGCAAAGGGATATAGATAGACTAAGTGAGTGGGCAGTAAAGTGGCAGATGGAGTATAATGTAAGGAAATGTGAGGTTATTCACTTTGCTAAGAAGAATAGAAAACAGAATATTTTTTAAATGGTGAGAAACTTTTACATGTTGGTGTTCAGAGATTTGGGTGTCCTCGTGCAAGAAACACAGAAAGCTCGCGTGCAAGCACAGCAAGCAATAAGGAAGGCAAATGGCACGTTGGCCTTTATTGCAAGGGGGTTGGAGTATAAGAGTAAGGAAGTCTTGCTACAATTGTACAGGGCCTTGGTGAGACCATACCTGGAGTACTGTGCACAGTTTTGGTCTCCTTATCTAAGGAAGGATATACTTGGCCTTGGAGGCGGTGCAACGAAGGTTCACTAGATTGATTCCTGGGATGAGAGGGCTGTCGTATGTGAGAGCTTGTGTAGAATGGGCCTATACGCTCTGGAGTTTAGAAGAATGAGAAGTGATCTCATTGAAACATACAAGATTCTGAAGGGGATTGACAGGGTAGATGCTGAGAGGTTGTTTCCCCTGGCTGGAGTGTCTAGAACTAGGGGGCATAGTCTAAGAATAAGGGGTATGCCATTTAAGACCGAGATGAGGAGGAATTTCTTCACTCAGAGGGTTGTGAATCTTTGGAATTCTCTGTCCCAGAGGGCTGTGAATGCTGAGTCTTTGTGTATATTCAAGGCTGAGATAGATAGATTTTTGGATTCTAGGGGAATCAAGGGATATGGAGATCGGGCGGGAAAGTGGAGTTGAGGTCGATGATCAGCCATGATCTTACTGAATGGCGGAGCAGGCTCGAGGGGCTGTATGGCCGACTCTTGCTCCTATTTCTTATATTCTTATAATCCGTAGATCCTCCCGTCCCCACAACACTGTAACAACAGCTGGTGGATTTCCTCGTCCGCCTCCATGGCAAGGGCCCAATTGAATGACACACCCTGCTTGAAGGTTACAGTCACGCTCAGACTTGTTTGGTAACATTCTGATCCTGAAAAATTCTGGCAGGGAAATTACTGAAATCATTTTACTGCAATCTTCTGGTTGTTTGTGGAGTGAGAAGCTGAGAATTGCTGCCAGCAGTTCTGGCCAGCTTCACGAGTTGTACCTTGGCAGATGCTGCGTCAGCAGTATTTAATCTGCCAGGCCTGCTTATTTTAGTTAACACTTCGGTGCCCAAGAGGGTCAGTAGTGTAATGTTTTGCGCAAGCCTCCTTAGTGGTGAAAGTTCCAGCCATCCAGTGATTTCTGGCCCCCCGGATGGTCATGAATTCCCCTCCCATCAGCCCCTCCCCGAACCACTACAGAGCCCCCTGATTGTGCTTCACTCCACTTCCTGGCCTCTGTGTTTAGTGATTGGTGGAGCTCCCATAACTTTGTACACAGTAAGTTATAGAACATGGTTTCTCTTTTACCTGTCTTTGTTCTCTTTGTTTCTGTTTCTGTCCCCGCTCCTCCTCTCTGTCTTCTCTTTATGGTGGGGTGTGATGGCTGGGGTTGGTGGGGTTAGTTGGGGTGGATAGGTGGCACCGATAGGAACAGGAGGAGGCCACAACATCTTACTTGACTTAAACAGAATATATCTGCTGCATTCTGCCCGTTAGCCCAGGGCAGAACATTCTTTCACTGCAGTCCCCTCCCTTTTCTTCCCTCAGCCTTACTCCAGGGTCAGTTTTTAGCACCCTCACTAAGTTGGCAATGACAGCTGCTGAGTTCAAATGAATAGAGTTGTTGCAGCAGAAACGAGTGAACTAGAATAGAACCATAGAACTTTATAGAACACAAAACAAAAACTACAACAGGTGTGCAATCACTCTCATTTTATCTCTCTCACACACAGCCTCTCTTTTTAAAAAATGTACTGAGTATGAACATTTACCGAAGTAAAGCTTTTGACATTTGTCTACTAGATTTTCTAGAACATCGACTGATCAGAAGCCCGGAGAAGCTAAACAAAAACATTTCATCCATCCTGCTGACCGACTGGTACTGATGTATCCTGGGAGGTTAGGTATAATGTTTGAGCAATTTGCGTTAAACTCACAGAATCACAGCTCTCAGGAAATATACCATCAACTAAGCTTTTGGGAGAAGCTGAGGCTTTTAAGTGGAAACTTTAAAGAAGGTGTCAAAACACAACATATATTTAATAATGCTATAGTGAAATATAGTTTTTTATTTTTATTTTGTTTAAACTTTCATTTTGAATATTAGGAATTTTAGTCACTGAGAAAAAAATGGCTATGAAAAATGTTACAGAAATTATTTTGAGCAAGATAATAAAGCATAACCTAGTGGAAAAGCAACTGCTTGCAGAAAATGGAATGATTTCTGATGGTGCAGGTCACACATTACAGGTCAGTGATCAGACTACCTTTGGAACATCAGAACATCATCTACTGATGTCACAGGTAAAGAGTAATAACTACCTGATAATATCCATAGGAATATGTACACAGGACTTCGCATCCCACGTACAGATTTAGTTTATTGTACATAGATTTGTTGTAGGGAATTTGATAAGATATCAAATGAGACGTTGTAAAAATTAATGCACCTAGTATGAATAGGATCATAGGAACAGGAGGAGGTCATTCAGCCCCTCGAGACTGCTATGCCATTCAATGGCTGATCTACACCTCAACTCCACTTTGATCCATATTCCTTGATACTCTTACCTAATAAATATCTTGTCGATCTTGGTCTTGAAAATTTCAATTGTCCCCCAGCATCCACAACCTTTTGAGGGAGAAAGTTCCAGATTTCCACTACCCTTTGTGTGAAAAAGTGAATCCTGATTTCACTCCTGAACGGCCTGGCTCTAGTTTTAAGGTTATGCCCCTTTGGTTTGGATTCTCCACCAGAGGAAATAGTTTCTCTGTATCGATCCTATCAAATCCCTTTATCATTTTGATGCCCTTTTAAACTCCTGGCATGCTTTTTGGTAATGAGAAAATAGAGACAGGAAGAAAATATCAAAGTTAAAAAGCATCAATATACTTTGTAGAAATCTGTACTAAGAGTGAGATTTGCTACTGAAATTAATTAAATGTTACTTATCACTGGTAGATGCAGCTGCTGATACATATGGACTGTACTTTAGATTTTTTACATTAACCTGTATATTAGATCTGATGCCATTTTGTTTACATCTACTTTTACACCATTCTGAGACTCACCGGGGTTATTTTAACTGTTGCTGATGCTGTAAATGGGATATCTGATCTGCTGCCTGTTCTGCATCTCTCCCAATTTTTGCTTCCATTGTCTTCAATGGAAACTAAAATTGGTTCCCAATGGAGGTAATTGCCGCTCATCCAAGGCTGGATGTCAGACAAGCAGCAAGAGGCAGTGGAGGGATTTATTCACTACTCTATCTGTGAGTCCATTCCATGTGTTGATCATTCTTTATGTTAAGAACTCACGGATATCAGTTCTAAATTTTCCTTTCACAAGTCTGATCTTGTGTTTCCTTGTCCCACCCTCAGAGTTTACTATGGAGTAACTTTCTGAACCTCCCTCTTCCATGCAATTTACTATTTTTTATACCTCCCTAAGGTCACCTCTCAGTCACTTCCTTTCAAGGCTAAAAGCTGAAGTCTGTCCAGTCGCTCCTAATAACTCAGACCTCTGACCCAAGGGATCAACCTTGTGGCACTGCCTCCACAACATGGATGTCTCCCTGTGTCTCAGTGATTAGGACTGGACACCAAACTCCAGATGTGATCTGATCAGAGCCCTGTACAGTTTGATCATGACTTCCTCTGACTTGTACACTACTATTTTGGCTCCATAGTTCGCATCTTTGGTTTGCTGCTCCCCGATGATTGCATGCGTTAATCATCAAATCTACTGAAACCCTTCGCTCTCCTTCAACGTCATGCTCAATAATTTCAACACCATTCATGGAGTGTGCAAGTCACTCATACGTAATTCTTTATACTAGTCGCTATTAAATTTCATCCACTATTATACTGCCCACTTACATATTTTGTCCAACTCGTGTTGTAGTTCCTGGGCTGTATTTTCAGAATCAACTGCTCATCCTAGTTTGGCATCATCTG
Organism: Squalus acanthias; assembly: GCA_030390025.1. NCBI lineage: Eukaryota > Metazoa > Chordata > Chondrichthyes > Squaliformes > Squalidae > Squalus > Squalus acanthias. The sequence continues at coordinate 622,241 of CM059448.1, forward strand.
CAAATCTGCCCAATTTACATATAGTTTCTGAATCCAAGTTATTAATATAAATTATATACAGTAGGGTTTCCAACATTGACCTGTGGGACATCTAACTCAGCACCACTCTTCCCTGCACCCACCTCCACCCCCATCCCCAACATAACTCGTCTAATGAGTTTTTATCCTTCAGCCAATTACTTATCCATTCCCAAGCTTTCTCCTGAGCCTCACCGCTTTGAGCTAATACTCTTTCACTTGGAACTTTGTAAAATGCTTTATGGCAACTGAGGGTTGCCATCCCTTTTGGATTGTAGAATCATAACAGAGTCATAACGGCACAGAAGGTGGCCATTCGGCCCATTGAGTCTGTGGCGTCTCTCTGTAGAGCAATCCAGTCAGTCCCATTCCCCCGCGCTATCCCCGTCGCCCTGCAAGTTTATTTCCCTCAAGTGCCTATCCAGTCTCCCCTTGAAAACATTGTGTGTCTCCGCTTCCACCACTTCCGTCGGCAGCGAGTTCCAGGTCCTCACCACTCGCTGTGTAAAAAAGTTTTTCCTCACGTCCCCCCTGTATCTCTTGCCCAAAACCTTAAATCTGTGTCCCCTAGTCCTTGTACCATGAGCTAGTGAGAACAGCCTTTCCCCATCTAGCCTATCCAAACCCGTCATAATCTTGTACACCTCTATCAAATCACCCCTCAACCTCCTTTGCTCTAATGAAAACAAATCCAGCTTCTCCAACCTGTCCTTGTAGCTAAGATCCCCCATCCCCGGAACCATTCTGGTAAATCTCCTTTGCACCCTCAAGGGCCTTCACATCCTTCCTAAAGTGTGGTGACCAGAACTGGATGCAATACTCCAGTTGTGGCCTAACCAGCGCTTTATAAAGGTTCAGCATAACTTCACTACTTTTGTACTCTCTACCTCTATTTGTGAAGTGCAAGATCCCATATGCTTTGCTAACCACTCTCTCAATATGTCCTGCCACCTTCAGGGACCTATTGACATTAATTCCCAGTTCCCTCTGTCCCTGCACACTCTTTAAAACTGTGCCATTAAATGTATATTGCCTCTCCCTGTTCCTTCTGCCAAAATGCATCACCTCACACTTCTCTGTATTAAATTCCATCTGCTACTTGTCTGCCCATTCTGCTAGCCTTTCTATGTCCTGTTGCAGTCGATTGGTATCATCCTCACTTTTTGCCACACCCCCAAGTTTGGTGTCATCGACAAATTTAGAAATTCTACTCTGTATTCCAATATCCAGGTCATTTATTTATATATATATATCAAAAAAAGCAGTGGCCCCAACACAGACCCTTGGGGAACACCACTGTCTACCATCCTCCAGTCTGAAAAACAGCCATTTACCACAACTCGCTGTTTTCTGTCCTTAAGCCAATTCCTTATCCAAGCTGCCACTGACCCACCTATTCCATGAGCCTCAATTTTGTTAACCAGCCTTCTATGTGGTACTTTGTCAAATGCCTTCCTAAAATCCATGTAGACAACATCCATTGCATTCCCTTCATCGATCTTCACTGTTACTTCATCAAAAAATTCAATTAGATTAGTCAAACACGATCTGCCTTTTACAAATCCATGTTGGCTCTCCTTAATTAGCTTAAACCTCTCCAAGTGCCCGTTAATTTTTCCCTTGATTATTGTTTCTAAAACTTTACCCACCACTGATGTTAAACTGACCGGCCTGTAGTTACTAGGATTGTCCTTGCACCCTTTCTTGAACAATGGTGTCACATTTGCCATTTTCCAATCCTCAGGCACCTCCCCTGCATCTAGGGAAGATTGGAAAATTATGGCAAGCCCTTCCGCTATCTCCTCCCCCAATTCCCTTAGCAACCTGGAGTTTCCAGGATTAAAGATTAATCTGGGCACTGCTGCAATCAACCCAGGAGAAAAATCATAGGGGCATTAAAAAAATTGTGTGTTTTAGTTTCTTTGAACACTTTTGTTTATTAGATATAAAAATATTGGAGATGGTGGAAAAAGGCTGTTTGATTGGGCGGGGCGGTTGGCAGCAGGAGGTCATGTGATGAAACCTCCAGGAATATGTCCACCTAGAGTTGGCAACTCTATACTACGTAGTATGGCTTTCAATAATCCACTCGGAATGTCAGTTTCTCAACAAAATAAAGGAGCTTGATCAAGCAGCAGCCAGGATTTACACTTCTGATCGCTGTAAAGTGATTCTGCTGGAATCTACGAGTTAGGTGAGGATATAATTGAGCTCAGCTGTGAGGCCACTTGGGCAAAGTATCAGAGGATGGCTGGCGTCTGTGAACTACGATCCAAAGAAGCAGGAGCATGGACTCCACCAAACTGAGAATGCAGCCTCCCCCTAAATACAGGAAACTCTTTATTAACCGGCACCCAAATATCCGGAAATCTCTCTTAACCGGCAAAATTCTTGAGTAGGTTTTCCTTCATCTCTCGTTTAAAATTAACTTAAAAAAAACCCCGAGGCGTTTGCCTTGTATCGGAGCGTGTAGATTGGGAGGGGAATGTGCAGCCCGGGTAGGCAGCGGACACGACAGATGGTCAGCTGGCGGTCCCCGGGGAGATGGAGCTCCAAATGCAGGTGCATGTCAATGTGTACGGGGCTCTCGTACGTTGGGAGATATAACTCTCCGTTATCCGGACTTTTTGATTAACCGGCACCACGCCGGTCCCGTCGGTGCCGGTTAATAAAGAGTTTCCTGTACATGGTCACTGCTTAATGTGCAAGGACTGCATCACCACCTCTCTTGACCCCTCCACTGACTGTTGTCAGACTGCTTGTCCGACATCCAGTCCTGGATCAGCCACAATTTCCACCAATTACACATTGGGAAGACCGAAGATATTGTCTTCCCCCCTGCCACAAACTCTGTCCCCTAGATTCCATCCCCTCCCTGGTCACTGTTTCAGGCTGAACCAGATTGTTCACCACCTCGCCGTCTATTTGGTCCTGAACTAAGCTTCTGACCCATATCCTCTCCATCACAAAGACTCCCTACTTCCACCTCTGTAACATCACCCGTCTTCTGCTGAAATCCTTATCCATGCTTTTGTCACCTCCAGAATCTACTATTCCAATGCTCTCCTGGCTGACCTCCCATCTTCCACTCTCCATATTCTAACTCGCACCAAGTCCCGTTCACCCATCACCCCATGTGCTCGCTGACCTCTATTGGCTCCCGGTCCACCAACGCATTGATTTTATAATTCCCATCTTTGTGTTCAAATCCCTCCATGGCCTCGCCCCTCCCTATCTCTGTAACCTCCTCTAGCCCCACAACCCTCCAAGACTGCTGTGCACCTCAAATTCTGACTTCTTGAGCATCTCCGTTTTTCATCGCTCCACCATTGGCGGCCGTGTCTTCAACCATCTAGGCCCTAAGCTCTGGAATTCCCTCCTTAAACCTCTCCACCTCACCATTCTCCTTTAATATGCTCCTTAAAACTTACCTTTTTCACCAAGATTTTAGTTACCTGTCCTAATATCTGCTACTATAGCTCTGTATCTATTTTCATCTGATTACATGCCTGTGAAGTGCCCTGGGACATTTTATTATGTTAAAGGCTATACAAGTTGTTGAAATAGAGTCAGGGCTGAGACACTGGCACTTGCATTCTTAGTGAAACACACCAGAAGGTTTGCATAGTCTGTGTCTGAAATCTTGCCCCAGATTATGAGCAAGGTTAATATTAAACACTATAGTAAAGTAACAGCTCATACACAGCCAGTCCTGTTACAGAACTGCCAGTGTGTCCTGTAAGAACATACAAATTTCTCGACATGCAACCCACAGATAGATAGTCTTTAAATAGCTTTACACACCCTATATCTATAGCTTTCTCAAACCCTTGTATCTATAGCCAGAGTCCGCGGCCCAGATTCAGATGTGCATTTGACACCCCTGCCCTAGAGACTCACTGGTGCTGTTTGTGAAATGTACAGCTCTACCCCAGACCTGTCCCTGTGAGCCTGGGTGACCTTCCATTCTCTGAGCAGAAAATGGGCAGCATTCCTCACATCGGCCTTCAATACACAACTCCGTCCCCCGCTTTGGCTGTAATTGAAATTTAAATCTTTGTGAACTCACTTCAACTGAACATTAATACTTCAGTACAAATCACTCTCAAATCCTCCCAAAGTGGTTAAAATCCCAGAGTCTGACAATCAGCGCTAAATGTTTTTTTTCGGTACTTGCTGCTGGTTTAGAGGCTTCAAAGTGCTCTTACAAAAAAGTTTGAGATGGATTCTGTTTGCCTTCTTGGAAGCCACAAAAACAATGATCTTGTGACATGATTCCCCGTGAGTTGAAGTATTCTGATCAACACATTACGACTATTGCATCAGATCAGTGTTGTGCTTCACACTTCCCATCAAGCTTTCTGCATCTGAAAACAAGATTTCCCTTCTTAATTCAATGTTTTTCTGATTTTAGTCCCAATATGTAACCCACTTCATCACCCCTTGGTAGAAAAAAACCAAGTCCAGATTTCTGAATTCAGTCTTGATTCCAGTCGCAGGCTAGTGCTGCTCATAGAATAAGATGCAGCGTCCATTAATCTCTCACCAGCTGACACACTCTCCTGGTACAGGATGTCCTAACTTGTGGTCGGCAAAATAACTTATTAGGATTATGTTTTTTAGTGACTGGTCTTCCCATTAGTCATTTATAACCCAAATAGATCTGACTTTCCCTGTCTGTGACTACTATATATAGATATGACTGTGATTAAGGCTATTTATAAACTAGCACTGCGTAACATCTGATCATTGCACGAAAATAAGTTACTTTCTGATGGTGAGTATATGCTCACGTAGTGTGGTACTGAGTCATATCATAGAATCGTACAGCATAGAAGGCGGCCATTCGACCCATTGTGTTTGTGCCGGCTCTTTGAAAGAGCTGTCCAATTAGTCCCACTCCCCTGCTCTTTCCCCATGGCCGTGCAATATTTTACCCTTCGAGTACTTATCCAATCCCCTTTTGAAATTTACTATTGAATCTGCTTCCTCCACCCTTTCAGGCAGTGTATTCCAGATCATAACAACTCACTGTGTAAGAAAGATTCTCATCTCCCCTCTGGTTCTTTTGCCAATTACCTTAAATCTGTGTCCTCTGGTTACTGACCCTCCTGCCACTGGAAACAGTTTCTCCTTATTTACTCTAGCTATACCCTTCATAATTTTGAACACCTCTATTAAATCTCCCTTTAACCTTCTCTGCTCTAAGGGGAACAATCCCAGCTTCTTTGGTCTCTCCACATAACTGAAATCTCTCATCTCTGATACCATTCTAGTAAATCTCCTCTGCACCCCCTCCAAGGCCTTGATATCCCTCCTAAAGTGCGGTGCCCAGAATTGGACACAATACTCCAGCTGGGGCCTAATGAGTGTCTTCCAAAGGTTTAGCATAACTTCCTTGCTTTTGTTCTCGTTTATAAAGTCATGGACCCCATATGCTTTTTTAACAGCCTTCTGAACTTGTCCTGCCACCTTCAAAGATTTGTGTACGTACACCCCCAGGTCTCTCTGTTCCTGCACCCCCTTTAAAATTGTACCATTTAGTTTATATTGCCTCTTCTCATTCTTCCTTTCAAAATGCATCACTTCACACTTCTCTGCGTTAAATTCCATCTGCCATGTGTCTGCCCATTTTACCAGTCTGTCTATGTCCTCCTGAAGTCTATTGCTATCCTTCTCACTGGGATATAGACTGTATCCCATATAGACTAGGAATGCCTGAGGTCCCTGGTCTTTGCAGTTATTTTATCTCAGCCAGGATGAAGTAGATAGCACAGAAGGAGATCATTCAACCCTTCAGGTCTGTGCTGGCTCTTTACTAGAACAATCCAACACTAACTTACTAACCATTCTTTCCTAGTAGCGCTGAACCTTCCTCTGCTTCAAATATTTAAACACTATTCCCTTAAAAAGATACAATAGTTTCTGTCTCAGCTACTCCTTCTGGCAAAGCATTCCATGCTCCAACAACTTAACCTCTCTCCTCTCTTAGTGGCAATTTTAAATTGATAACCCGAGTCACTATCTCCCCAACCAGACAAATTCACTCTATCAAAACCTTTCATAAATTTAAAACTTCTATTAAATCTCCTCGTAGCCTTCTCTGCTCCAGTGGAAATATTCCTAGCATCTTAAGTCTCTCCTCTTAACTATAGTTTCCCATCCCTGGCATCATCCTGGTGAATCTACGCTGTACGCTCTCTCTGGCTTTACTGTCCTTCCTGTAGTGGGATACTCAGAACAGCACAGTGCTCTAACTTTGGCCTAACCATTGCTTCGTATAAATTTATTATTACTTCTTCACTCGTACTTTATGCCCATTTGTAAAACCCAAAATGCTATTGTCCTTCTTCTGTTTTTATTTACGTACACTGACCTTTTCAGAGAATTATGTATTCGAACCCCTTTCAGTATCTTTTCATTGAGTGTATACTCCCATTCCCTGCTTAGGAACATATGAACAGGAATAGACTATTCAGCCCCTCAAGTCTGTTCTGCCAATCAATTAGATCCTGGCTGATCTGTACCTCAACTTCATTTACCTGCCTTTGCTCCATATCCTGTGATACCCTTACCCAACAAAATATCTATCTATCTCAGTCTTGAAAATTTCAATTGACACAGCATCCACTGGTGTAGTGGTGATGTACTGGATGAGTTATCCAGAGGCCTGAACTAATCCAGAGGAACGTGAGTTCAAATCTCCCCATGGTAGCTTGAGAATTTGAATTCAGTTTTTTAAAAATCTGGAAATTAAAAGCGGATATCATTAAAAGTAACCTTGAAACTATCAACTGGTCATTAATACGATAGCAAACTACTGCGGATGCTGGAAATCCGAAATAACAACAGAAAACGCTGGAAAAACTCAGCAGGCCAGGCAGCAACTGGTCATTAATGTCCTTTTAGGAAAGAAACTTGCCGTCCTTACCTGGACTGGCCTATATGTTACTCCAATTCCATTCCAACATGGCTGACTCTTTACTGCCCTCTGAAGTGGCCTAGCAAGCCCCTCAGTTTGTATCAAACCATTACCTGTACTGGTTCAAGAAGAATGCCCACTACCACCTTCTCAGGGCAACTAGGGATGGGCAAGGAATGCCAGCCTTGCCAGCGATGCCAACACCTCGAAAATGAATAATTAAAAAAATTCCATTAGCCTTTTTGGTTACTTTTTGTACCTGTGCACTAGATTTTAATGATGTGTGTACATGTACACCTAAATCCCTTTGCTCCTCCACAGCTCCTAGTCTCTCACCATTAAGAAAATATTCTGATTTGTCTTTCTCAAATCCAAAGTGGATGACCTTATACTTCCCCACATTGAACTCCATCAGCCACAGTTTTGCCTACTTGCTTAGTCTATGTCCCGCTGTAACTTCCTGCTCCCATCTACACCATTACTTTGCCTCCTAAGTTAGCGACATCAACAACAACAACAACAACAACAACGTGTATTTATATAGCACTGTTAACGTAGTAAAATGTGCCAAGGCGCTTCACAGGAGTATTATAAGACAAAAAATTTGACACCGAGCCACATAGGGAGAAATTAGGACTGGTGACCAAAAGCTTGGTCAAAGAGGTAGGTTTTAAGAACATAACAACATAAGAACATAAGAAATAGGAGCAGGAATAGGCCATTTGGCCCCTTGAGCCTGCTCTGCCATTCAATAAGATCATAGCTGATCTTTTACCTCAACTCCACTTTCCTGCACTATCCCCATTTCCCTTGATTCCCTTAATATCCAAATAATTATCGATCTCTGTCTTGAATATACTCAACGACTGAGCCTCCACAGCCCTTTGAGGTAGAGAATTCTAAAGATTCACCACCCTCTGAGTGAAGACATTTCTGCTCATCTCAGTCCTAAATGGCCGACCCCTTATTCTGAGACTGTGACCTCTGGTTCTAGTCTCCCCAGCCAGGGGAAACATCCTCCCTGCATCTACCCTGTCAAGCCCTGTAAGAATTTTGTATGTTTCAATGAGATCACCTCACATTCTTCTAAACTCTAGAGAATATAGGCCTAGTCTACTCAATCTGTCCTCATAGGACAATCCCCCCATCCCAGGAACCAGTCTGGTGAACCTTCGTTGCACTCCCTCTATGGCAAGTATATCCTTCCTTGGGTAAGGAGACCAAAACTGTACAAAGTACTCCAGGTGTGGTCTCACCAGGGCCCTATATAATTGCAGTAAGATGTCTTTACTCTTATACTCAAATCCTCTTGTAATAAAGGCCAACATACCATTTTCTTTCCTAATTGGTTGTTGTGCCTGCATGTTAACTTTCAGTGATTTGTGTACAAGGACACCCAGGTCCCTCTGAACACCAACATTTCCCAATCTCTCACCATTTAAAAAATACTCTGCTTTTCTATTTTTCCTACCAAAGTGGATAACTTCAGATTTCCTCACATTATATTCCATTTGCCATGTTCTTGCCCACTCACTTAGCTTGTTTATATCCTCTTGAAGCCTCTTTGCATCCTCCTCACAACTTATGTTCCCACCCAGCTTTGTATCATCAGCAAACTTGGATATATTACATTTGGTCCCCTCATCCAAATCATTGTTGTAGATTGTGAATAGCTGAGGCCCAAGTTACCCCGCTAGTTACAGCCTGCCAACCTGAAAATGACCCGTTTATTCCTGTTTTCTGTCCGTTAACCAATCCTCAATCCATGCTAGTATATTGCCCCCAATCCCATGAGCCCTAATTTTGTTTAATAACCTCTTGTGTGGCACCTTATCGAATGCCTTCTGAAAGCACCTTAAAGGAGGAAAGAGAGGTAGAGGTGAAGAGGTTTAGGCAGGGAATTCCAGAGTTTAGGGCCTAGGCAACAGATGGCACGGCCACCAATAGTTGAGCGGTTATAATCAGGGATGCTCAAGAGGGCAGAATTAGAGGAGCGCAGATATCTGGAGGGGTTCTGGGGCTGGAGGAGATTACAGAGATAGAGATAGGTGAGGTCATGGAAGGATTTGAAAACAAGGATGACATCCTCAAATTTAGATATAGAACTCTACTCCTTTATCCAAGTTATTAATAAATATTGTGAAAAGCTGAGGTCACAGAACAGATCCCTGGGGAACAGCACTTCTCATAACCCACCAATCAAAGTACAAACCCTTTATCCCCACTGTCTGTCTCCCACCTCACAACCAATTGCCAGCCCATGTCACAAGGTTACCTCCAATTCTGTACGCTTTAATTTTTGCAAATAATCTCTTTTGCAGAACCTTATCAAATGCCTTCTGGAAGTCCATATAGACAACATCCGTAGACACTCCCCTATCCACCTTGCTAGTGACCTGCTCAAAAAAATCTACTAGATTAGTCAGACATGACCTACCCTTCACAAATCCGTGCTGACTCTCTTTGATCAGCTGATACTTATTCAAGTGCTCGGTCACTCTGTCCCTGATGATAGATTCCAGTAACTTCCCCATAATTGATGTTAAACTGACAGATCTGTAGTTTCCTGGGTCACGTTTTTGCCAGCGCTCAGAGGGCGGGTTCGGAGGCAGGTCCACTGTCAAAATCGAAATGATTGGGAGCCCGCTCCGAACCCGTCTCCATGTAAGTTTCCAAAGTGTCGGGTCTGTGATTTCAGAACAGACCCGACACCAAACGACAGGGGAGGAATTTAAGATAGTTAAATGGTTGTTAAAATGCATGTTAACTACTATTTTGCCAGCCTATTTATATTTTACCACTTTTTTAATGAGGTTCAGGTCGTTCAGAGATCACATCAGGTAAGTAGGTTGGGTTCTCTATGCCTCCCCATTGCTGTGAATAGGTGACAGCTGCAAAAGTGGTACAATAGCTACCATTTCACAGCTGTTCACTTTCCAATGTCAGAAGCTTGAGCCTTCAGGACTTGGAAGACACTTTTGAGCTGTATGCAGTTTGGAAGTGTTTGGAGTAAACTCTCTATCCACTGTCACCTCCTTGGAGCAAGCTCTCTCACCATTGACAGATCACTTTTGTCATCTCAACTTCAGCTGCCATCTATTCCAACAACATCAGTGCCCTTGAAAAAATCTCACCTTGCTCCTCTGAATCCCTCCACGATCAGCCCCAACACCAACATCACCAGGCACACCAACAACAACATCAACCTTCGCTGCAGTCACCTGATGCTGCACAGGACACAGGGCATCAGCACCCGACAACATTGCTGCTCGGGAGGCCAGCGATGGCCAGATTTACTTCACTTGTCACAGTACACCCTGGCTGCCACATGATGCGCCAGGTTGACACCACCCCACACCAGCACCATAAAGCATCCATATAATGTCCAAGCCATTCCTTTCACACTCATCACAATTGGGGGGGGGGGGGAAGTTATGTCTCAACATTCACTGGAACTCACTAAGACACTTCCAAAGGTGAGCACAGATCTGTCCAATAAGGCAAAGCGTTGAAAATAAAGATTTCAATGTTTGACAACACATTAACAGAAAATTTACATGAACATTGCATAAAACACCCAAGTGCCGACCCTTGTGTGTTGTTAGTTGGTATGATTGCACTAGGATGAGGGTGAGTGTGAGGGGTGGCTACTGAGATGGGGAAGTGATAATGTAGATAGAGAGATGGGTGGAGGTGCAAGGTAAGTTGGTGTGAGTAAGGATGTGCAGGAGTAGGGTAGGGAAGGCAGAGTGATGGGGATGTGATGAGTGGCACAGCAGGATGAGGTTGGGTGTGGATTTGCAGTAACGTTTCGTGATCTACTGAGATTAATGAAAGGTTTGCGCCACTGCCGCCTGGTCCTCCTGACAACATCCCTGCTTTTGCCCTCCTGTGCAATGTGCATCCAGGCTGTGTTGGTGTCCTGGGGAGGTCTCTTCCGCCCTTGGAAGGGAAGAGGACCTCCCTGCGTGCTGTGACTCCCTCCATAAGCATATGGAGGGAGTCATGTGGGAGCCTGGGTGCAGCCGTGTACCTTTGTGCAGTGCTTGTCAATGTTTGCAGCACCTCAATGCTGCAGAACACTGACAGAACAACTGCCAAAATGAATGTGGCCGTGGTCCCTTTAAGGAAACCGGCTGATGACGCGTCATCAAATGATGTCATCAGATCCGCTTCCTTTTAATTGGCTGGGAACCTCACAGGGCGGACTTAACAAACCCAATCTACATAAAATCCTTTTCACAGAGCGGCTGGAGCCGGGACCCGGACCGGGACTGGGACCTGCCAACAACCTCTCCCACCGCGATCCCACCTCCAATGGCAAAATCACAGCACTGGTTTCTCTCCCACTTCCTTATTAAATAATGGAGCGACATTTGCAATTTTTCAATCCAAAGGAACAATTCCTGAATCTAGAGAGCTTTGGAAAATTATAACTAATGCGTCTGTAATTTCCTCACCTATTTCTTTTAATATCATCAGGCCCTGTAGATTTGACTACCTTAAGTTCCATTATTTCTTCCATTACCATTTTTTAACTTGCATTAAATCCACTAAGTTCCTCCATTTGTATTTTGACCTCTACCTTCACTGCGTAAAACAGACACAAAATACTCGTTTAATAAGCCTAATATTTTTTTATTGTCCATTATAGTCTCATCTGCATCTGTCTTTAATGGGCCGTTCCATATTGTAGTACCTCACATTACTCAACACTAAATTACACCTGCCAGGTGAGGGGGGAGTGTTATACAGGTGAGAGTTATAGAGGTGGGGGTGCGGGTTATACCGGTGGGGTTGCGGGATATACAGGTGGGTGTGCGGGTTATAGGGGGGGGCGTGAGTTATACCGGTGGGGGTGCTGCTTATACAGGTGGGGGTGGGGGTTATAGGGAGGGGGTGCTGCTTATACCAGTGGGGGTGCGGGTTATACAGGTGGAGCGGGCTATACCGGTGGGGGTGCGGGTTATACAGGTGGGTGTGCGGGTTATAGGGGGGGGGCGTGAGTTATACCGGTGGGGGTGCTGCTTATACAGGTGGGGGTGGGGGTTATAGGGAGGGGGTGCTGCTTATACCAGTGGGGGTGCGGGTTATACAGGTGGAGCGGGCTATACCGGTGGGGGTGCGGGTTATAGGGGGGGCGTGAGTTATACCGGTGGGGGTGCTGCTTATACAGGTGGGGGTGGGGGTTATACCAGTGGGGGTGCGGGTTATACAGGTGGAGCGGGCTATACCGGTGGGGGTGCGGGTTATACAGGTGGAGCGGGCTATACCGGTGGGGGTGCGGGTTATACAGGTGGAGTGGGCTATACCGGTGGGGGTGTGGGTTATACAGGTGGAGCGGGCTATACTGGTGGGGGTGCGGGTTATACAGGTGGAGCGGGCTATACTGGTGGGGGTGCAGGTTATACAGGTGGAGCGGGCTAGACTGGTGGGGGTTATACAGGTGGAGCGGGCTATACTGGTGGGGGTGCGGGTTATACAGGTGGAACGGGCTATACTGGTGGGGGTGTGGGTTATACAGGTGGAGCGGGCTATACTGGTGGGGGTGCGGGTTATACAGGTGGAGCGGGCTATACCGGTGGGGGTGCGGGTTATACAGGTGGAGCGGGCTATACAGGTGGGGTGTGGGTTATACAAGTAGAGCGGGCTATACCGGTGGGGGTGCGGGTTATACAGGTAGAGCGGGCTATACTGGTGGGGGTGCGGGTTATACAGGTGGAGCGGGCTATACCGGTGGGGGTGCGGGTTATACAGGTGGAGCGGGCTATACAGGTGGGGGTGTGGGTTATACAGGTAGAGCGGGCTATACTGGTGGGGGTGCGGGTTATACAGGTGGAGCGGGCTATACCCGTGGGGGTGCGGGTTATACAGGTGGAGCGGGCTATACCCGTGGGGGTGCGGGTTATACAGGTGGAGCGGGCTATACCCGTGGGGGTGCGGGTTATACAGGTGGAGCAGGCTATACCGGTGGGGGTGTGGGTTATACAGGTGGAGCGGGCTATACCGGTGGGGGTGCGGGTTATACAGGTGGAGCGGGCTATACCCGTGGGGGTGCGGGTTATACAAGTGGAGCGGGCGATACCGGTGGGGGTGCGGGTTATACAGGTGGAGTGGGCTATACTGGTGGGGGTGCGGGTTATACAGGTGGAGCAGGCGATACCGGTGGGGGTGCGGGTTATACAGGCGGAGCGGGCTATACCGGTGGGGGTGCGGGTTATACAGGTGGAGCGGGCTATACTGGTGGGGGTGCGGGTTATACAGGTGGAGCAGGCTATACCCGTGGGGGTGCGGGCCGCTGGATGGGGAAGGTTCGCAGCCCGGCAATTCCCCGGAAAAGCGGCCGAAGCAGAGCCGCCCGGCGTGGGGGAGCGGCCGGACCGGAGCCCGGGGACACGGCGCAGAGCAGCGGCCGGAGGGAGCGCAGGGGGTGGCACGGGGAGGAGGCCCGAGTCCGGCTGGACACAGAGTGAGAAGCCGGGGGATCAGAGGGACTGTGAGCCGGGGACTGGAGAGAGGCCCTGGGAACAAATACACCCCCCACTGTAACACTCTGATATACCCCTCACCCTCACTGTAACACTCTGATATACCCCACACCCCTCACTGTAACACTCTGATATACCCAACACCCCTCACTGTTATACTGATATACCCCACACCCCTCACTGTAACACTCTCTGATATACCCCACACCCATCACTGTAACACTCTGATATACCCCACACCCCTCACTGTAACACTGATATACCCCACACCCCTCACTGTAACACTCTCTGATATACCCCACACCACTCACTGTAACACTCTGATATACCCCACACCCCTCACTGTAACACTCTGATATACCCCACACCCCTCACTGTAACGCTCTGATATACCCCATACCCCTCACTGTAACACTGATATACCCCACACCCCTCGCTGTAACACACTGATATACCCCACACCCCTCACGGTAACACTCTGATATACCCCACACCCCTCACTGTAACACTCTGATATACCCCACACCCCTCACTGTAACACCTTGATATACCCCACACCCCTCACTGTAACACACTGATATACCCCACACCCCTCACTGTAACACACTGATATACCCCACACCCCTCACTGTAACACACTGATATACCCCACACCCCTCACTGTAACACTCTGATATACATCACACCCCTCACTGTAACACTCTGATATACCCCACACCCCTCACTGTAACACTCTGATATACATCACACCCCTCACTGTAACACTCTGATATACCCCACACCCCTCACTGTAACACACAGATATACCCCACACCACTCACTGTAACACTCTCTGATATACCCCACACCCCTCACTGTAACACTCTGATATACATCACCCCCCTCACTGTAACACTCTGTTATACCCCACACCCCTCACTGTAACACTCTGATATACCCCACACCCCTCACTGTAACACTCTGATATACCCCACACCCCTCACTGTAACACTCTGATATACCCCACACTCCTCACTGTAACACTCTGATATACCCCACACCCCTCACTGTAACACTGATATACCCCACACCCCTCACTGTAACACTCTGATATACCCCACACCCCTCACTATAACACTCTGATATACCCCACACCCCTCACTGTAACACTCTCTGATATACCCCACACCCCTCACTGTAACACTCTGATATACCCCACACCCCTCACTGTAACACTCTGATATACCCCACACCCCTCACTGTAACACTCTGATATACCCCACACCCCTCACTGTAACACTCTGATATACCCCACACCCCTCACTGTAACACTCTGATATATCCCACACCCCTCACTGTAACACTGATATACCCCACACCCCTCACTGTAACACTCTGATATACCCCACACCCCTCACTGTAACACTGATATACCCCACACCCCTCACTGTAACACTCTGATATACCCCTCACTGTAACACTCTGATATACCCCCCACCCCCCACTGTAACACTCTGATATACCCCACACCCCTCACTGTAACACTCTGATATACCCCACACCCCTCACTGTAACACTCTGATATACCCCACACCCCTCACTGTAACACACTGATATACCCCACACCCCTCACTGTAACACTCTGATATACCCCACACCCCTCACTGTAACACTCTGATATACCCCACACCCCTCACTGTAACACTCTGATATACCCCACACCCCTCACTGTAACACTCTGATATATCCCACACCCCTCACTGTAACACTGATATACCCCACACCCCTCACTGTAACACTCTGATATACCCCACACCCCTCACTGTAACACTGATATACCCCACACCCCTCACTGTAACACTCTGATATACCCCTCACTGTAACACTCTGATATACCCCCCACCCCCCACTGTAACACTCTGATATACCCCACACCCCTCACTGTAACACTCTGATATACCCCACACCCCTCACTGTAACACACTGATATACCCCACACCCCTCACTGTAACACACTGATATACCCCACACCCCTCACTGTAACACACTGATATACCCCACACCCCTCACTGTAACACTCTGATATACATCACACCCCTCACTGTAACACTCTGATATACCCCACACCCCTCACTGTAACACTCTGATATACATCACACCCCTCACTGTAACACTCTGATATACCCCACACCCCTCACTGTAACACACAGATATACCCCACACCACTCACTGTAACACTCTCTGATATACCCCACACCCCTCACTGTAACACTCTGATATACATCACCCCCCTCACTGTAACACTCTGTTATACCCCACACCCCTCACTGTAACACTCTGATATACCCCACACCCCTCACTGTAACACTCTGATATACCCCACACCCCTCACTGTAACACTCTGATATACCCCACACTCCTCACTGTAACACTCTGATATACCCCACACCCCTCACTGTAACACTGATATACCCCACACCCCTCACTGTAACACTCTGATATACCCCACACCCCTCACTATAACACTCTGATATACCCCACACCCCTCACTGTAACACTCTCTGATATACCCCACACCCCTCACTGTAACACTCTGATATACCCCACACCCCTCACTGTAACACTCTGATATACCCCACACCCCTCACTGTAACACTCTGATATACCCCACACCCCTCACTGTAACACTCTGATATACCCCACACCCCTCACTGTAACACTCTGATATATCCCACACCCCTCACTGTAACACTGATATACCCCACACCCCTCACTGTAACACTCTGATATACCCCACACCCCTCACTGTAACACTGATATACCCCACACCCCTCACTGTAACACTCTGATATACCCCTCACTGTAACACTCTGATATACCCCCCACCCCCCACTGTAACACTCTGATATACCCCACACCCCTCACTGTAACACTCTGATATACCCCACACCCCTCACTGTAACACTCTGATATACCCCACACCCCTCACTGTAACACACTGATATACCCCACACCCCTCACTGTAACACTCTGATATACCCCACACCCCTCACTGTAACACTCTGATATACCCCACACCCCTCACTGTAACACTCTGATATACCCCACACCCCTCACTGTAACACTCTGATATATCCCACACCCCTCACTGTAACACTGATATACCCCACACCCCTCACTGTAACACTCTGATATACCCCACACCCCTCACTGTAACACTGATATACCCCACACCCCTCACTGTAACACTCTGATATACCCCTCACTGTAACACTCTGATATACCCCCCACCCCCCACTGTAACACTCTGATATACCCCACACCCCTCACTGTAACACTCTGATATACCCCACACCCCTCACTGTAACACTCTGATATACCCCACACCCCTCACTGTAACACTCTGATATACCCCACACCCCTCACTGTAACACACTGATATACCCACACCCCTCACTGTAACACTCTGATATACCCCACACCCCTCACTGTAACACTCTGATACTCCCCTCACTGTAACAGTCTCTGATATACCCCACACCCCTCACTGTAACAGTCTCTGATATACCCCACACCCCTCACTGTAACAGTCTCTGATATACCCCACACCCCTCACTGTAACACTCTGATATACCCCACACCCCTCACTGTAACACTCTGATATACCCCACACCCCTCACTGTAACACTCTGATACACCCCTCACTGTAACAGTCTCTGATATACCCCACACCCCTCACTGTAACAGTCTCTGATATACCCCACACCCCTCACTGTAACACTCTGATATACCCCACACCCCTCACTGTAACACTCTGATATACCCCACACCCCTCACTGTAACACTCTGATATACCCCACACCCCTCACTGTAACACTCTGATACACCCCTCACTGTAACATTCTCTGATATACCCCACACCCCTCACTGTAACAGTCTCTGATATACCCCACACCCCTCACTGTAACACTCTGATATACCCCACACCCCTCACTGTAACACTCTGATATACCCCTCACTGTAACACTCTGATATACCCCACACCCCTCACTGTAACACTGATATACCCCACACCCCTCACTGTAACACTGATATACCCCTCACTGTAACACTCTGATATACCCCCCACCGTAACACTGATATACCCCACATCCGCCACTGTAACACTCTGATATACCCCACACTGTAACACTCTGATATACCCCCCACCCCCCACTGTAACACTCTGATATACCCCACACCCCTCACTGTAACAGATATACCCCACACCCCTCACTGTAACACTCTGATATACCCCACACCCAGATACTGCAGTTACAGTGAGTGGTGTGGGGTATATCAGGGTGTTAGTGAGGATGGAGTATATCAGTGTTACAGTGAGGGGTGAAGGATATATCAGCATTACAGTGTGGGGTATATCAGTGCTACAGTGAGGGGTGCGGGGTATATCAGAGTGTTACAGTGTGGGGTATATCAGTGCTACAGTGAGGGGTATATCAGAGTGTTTCAGTGTGTTACAGTGAGGGAAATAATTATGCTCCCGGACAGTGTGCTAGAGGGGGCCTGTTGTTAGTGAAGACATAATGAAAGAGTGTAATATTCTGTTGCTGTATTTTCAGTGCCCTTGTGAAACATACCGGAGGATGTCACTGTGGGGCTGTTCGCTTCGAAGTGAGGGCCTCTGCAGATTTGCACGTTCTTCACTGCAAGTAGGTGTGAAATAAATATAGTTCAGTGCTGTGGATGTGGTAACAAGTGTAGAAAACGCAGCTAGAGTAGTAAATGCGGCTGCAGGAACAATACATGCAACAGGTTAACTACAGGAATTCAGTTAATTAAATCTGGAATTTAAAAAAAGCTAGTATCAGTAATGGTGACCATGAAATTACCGGATTGTTGTAAAAACCCATCTGGATCACTAATGTCCTTCAGGGAAGCAAACCTGCCGTCCTTACCTGGTCTGGCCTATATGTGGCTCCAGACCCACAGCAATGCGGTTGACTCTTAACTGCCCTCTGAAATGGCCTAGTAAGCCACTCAAGGACAATTAGGGATGGGCAATAAATGCTGGCCTTGCAAGCGATGCCCAAATCCTGTGAATGTATTAAAAAGCAGAAAGTACTAATTACAGAAGGATTAAGTGGTGCAGTAGTTGTATCAATATGGTATGAAGTACAGGTGCAGTGGGTACAGGTGTAATAAGTACAGGTGCAGTGGGTAGAGCTGCGGTAGGTACAGGTGCAATGGATGCAGGTGCAGTAGGTCTTAGAGTCATAACGGCACAGAAGGAGGCCATTCGGCCCATAGAGTTCCTACCGGCTCTCTGTAGAGCAATCCAGTCAGTCCCGTAGCCCTGGAAGTTTATTTCCCTCAAGTGCCTATCCAGTCTCTCCTTGAAAACATTGAGTGTCTCCGCTTCCACCACTTCCGTCGGCAGCGAGTTCCAGGTCCTCACCACTCGCTGCGTAAAAAAGTTTTTCCCTCATATCCCCCTGTATCACTTGCCCAAAACCTTAAATCTGTGTCCCCAAGTCCTTGTACCATTAATTAGTGAGGACAGCCTTTCCCCGTCTAGCCTATCCAAACCCGTCATAACCTTGTACACCTCTATCAAATCACCCCTCAACCTCCTTTGCTCTAATGAAAACAAATCCAGCTTCTCCAACCTGTTCTTGTAGCTAAGATCCCCCATCCCTGGAACCATTCTGGTAAATCTCCTCTGCCCTCTCAAGTGCCTTCACATCTTTCCTAAAGTGTGACCAGAACTGGATGCAATACTCCAGTTGTGGCCTAACCAGCGCTTTACAAAGGTTCAGCATAACTTCTCTACTTTTGTACTCAATACCTCTATTTATGAAGCCCAAGATCCCATATGCTTTGCTAACCAATCTCAATTATGTCCTGCCACCTTCAGGAACCTATGCACATTAACTCCCAGGTCCCTCTGTCCCTGCACACTCTTTAAAACTGTGCCATTAATTGTATATTGCCTCTCCCTGTTCCTTCTGCCAAAATGCATCACCTCACACTTCTCTGTATTAAATTCCATCTGCCACTTGTCTGCCCATTCTGCTAGCCTTTCTATGTCCTGTTGCAGTCGATTGGTATCATCCTCAGTTTGCCACACCCCCAAGTTTGGTGTCATCGGCAAATTTAGAAATTCTACTCTGTATTCCAATATCCAGGTCATTTATATATATATATATCAAAAAAAGCAGTGGCCCCAGCACTGACCCTTGGGGAACACCACTGTCTACCATCCTCCAGTCTGAAAAACAGCCATTTACCACAACTCGCTGTTTTCTGTCCTTAAGCCAATTCCTTATCCAAGCTGTCACTGACCCACCTATTCCATGAGCGTCAATTTTGTTAACCAGCCTTCTATGTGGTACTTTGTCAAACGTCTTCCGAAAATCCATGTAGACAACATCCATTGCATTCCCTTCATCAATCCTCCCTGTTACTTCATCAAAAAATTCAATTAGATTAGTCAAACACGATCTGCCTTTTACAAATCCATGTTGGCTCTCCTTAATTAGCTTAAACCTCTCCAAGTGCCCGTTAATTTTTTCCTTGATTATTGTTTCTAAAACTTTACCCATCACTGATGTTAAAGCATCAGGAGCAGTAGGTACAGGTGCAGTAGGTATTGAGGATCATTCAGGGCTAGTGGGATTTAGTATCAGATAACAGAAATCATTACTTCACCGAGAGTGTGTTTGGGATTTGTAATCGGTAACAAGGGAGGTTGTAGGGGCAACATGCTGAAGGTCAAATATCAGGAAGAGAAACACATTGGTGACAGCTGCAGAACGTGAACCTGTGAGCTTTTCTCATCTTTGATGTTCTATGCTTTATGTTCAGTTCATATTTTAATTGCATTGAAGGTTAGAGGATTCCCTCAAAAGTCAGTTGGTTGTAAGAGATCACTGACGATCTTCATCAGTTCCTGCATCTGCCATTAACCAGAGAACCGTCTCCATCTTGGGAGAGAAGAAATTAAGAAAAAAAGACAGCTCATCTTTCGGGCTACAAATTGATTCTGCTATCCCTTGTCAATTAAAGAAAAATCTCTCTGTCTTTCTCTCTCACACACCCATCATTGCATCCTTCTCAAGCCTGGGACTATTCTCTCTGGAGGGGGGAGGATAAGGCAAGAGAGAGACAATAGAGATTTTCATAGATATGAAGAGGTGGGCACAGGAGTCGAGGACTGAGGGACATAGTCTTTCATTTTTAAATTTGTTTTCCAGATGTGGGTGGCAGGGGTAAAGCTGCATTTATTACCCACCCCTAGTTGCCCTCGAACTACTGCAGTCCGTGGTGGTGATAGTGTTCCCACAATGGTGTTAGGGAGGGAATTCCAGGATTTTGACCGAGCAACAATGGAAGAACAGTGATATTAGTCCAAGTCACGCTGATGTGTGACTTGGAGGTGGTGGTGTTCCCATGACATTGCTGCTCTTGTCCTTCTTGGTGTGGAGGCCGCGGGGCTGGGAGGTACTGTCAAGCTTAGTGAATTACTGCAGTGCATCCTGTTGGGGGTACATGCCGCAGCCTGTGTACCAGTAGTGGAGGAGCTGGATATTGAGAATGTCCAAAGTAAGAAACCTAGGCAACAATTTTTAATATGAGGGTGATGGAATTGTGGAACAGATAACTAGCAGGAGTGAGGGTCAATAGAAACCAGGTTTCAAAAAAAGACTGGGTGAATATTTTTGGAAAAGGGGATATAGGGCTACTAGTTCCAGAATAATGGTAAGGAATCTGAGGGTAGTTAGATGTAGTGAATGGTCTTCTGCCCAAAACACATTACTGTTTGTGCTGTTGTTTAGTCCCACAGGAGACAGTATCACGCTGTTCACCCAACTCATGAAAGAAAAAGACAGACAGAATCATAGAATGATACAGCACAGGCCATTCAGCCCATCGTGTGTGTGCCGGACATGTCTTTATGCCTGGCTTATCCATCTCTCAGGCATGATTCAAAGCACTTCAGGTGCAGCGAATTATTCTGAAGTGAGGGGCAGTTGCACTCCCTCAGTACCACACAGGAGTATTGGCCCAGATTATGTGGAGTGCCATTTGTACCCACAATCTGATTCAGAGGCACAAGTAAAACCAACTGAGTCAGGCTGACACTGGGCAGTATGAAACTGCTCAATCCAGCACCAAGCAACATTCTGATGTGCTGTCACCAATCTCCATTTTATTAATAGAAGCAAGGCAGTTATGCTAAACCTTTATTAACACGGGTTCGGCCTCAGCTGGAGTATTGTGTCCAATTCTGGGCACCGCACTTTAGGAAGGATGTCAAGGCCTTGGAGAGGGTGCAGAAGAGATTTACTACAATGGTACCAGGGATGAGGGACTTCAGTTATGTAGAGAGACTGAAGTTGGGATTGTTTTCCTTAGAGCAAAGAAGGTTAAGGGGAGATTTAATAGAGGTGTTCAAAATTATGAGGAGTTTTGATAAGAGTAAATAAGGAGAAACTGTTTCCACTGGCAGGAGGGTCGATAACCACAGGACACAGATTTAAGAAAATTGTCAAAAAAAGATAGCCAGCACGGGCACGATGGGCCAAATGGCCTCCTTCTGTGCTGTAAGATTCTGATTTTAACAAACTGCTCTTCTGTTTCAGCTGCAGCATTTGTACAAAGAAACAGATTAAAGCGTTCATCGTTCCTGCCTCCCAGTTCAAACTCCTGGCGGTAGGTCATGCCTGCAACAAGCTGTAACTATAACTCCCTTCTGTCCTCAAGAACATTGTTCACATTCGTAAATCTTAATTGCTGCAAAATGTTATCAAAAACAGTGAAAATCAATAAATCAAACCTTCCTGCTGCATTAGCAAATCTCTGCTTCCAAGCGTGTTACTCCGTGTGTGCACGTTACTCCCTGCATGTTACCCCGTGCGTGTGCACATTATCCCGTGCGCACGAGCATGTTACTCCGTGCACGAGTGTGTGCCAAGGTGTGCAGGGCCACTGCTGTGCTGTGAGATGTGTTTCTGTTTTCGAGCACTGTGTCCGAGTGTGACAAAGGCACTGTTGTATTGGAAGATAGATGATTATTTCAGTTCCTCCATTCCTCAGTGTGAAAGACTCGACTCTCGCACCAGTGTCAGCCTATGAATTAAACTCAATAAATCAGACCCTCAGGTCTCATTGAGGCTGCATCATGTGACCTCGATTTAGAGCCGATCGCTTCTGCTCTTCATTTTAATCCCCAATTTCCTCCCTCTCTTATTTGCACTCAGGTTGTGGGTGATGCTGGCAAAGCTACAATTATTGTCCATCGCTAATTGCCCCGAGAAGGTTGTAATGGGCCTTCTCCTTGAACTGTTGGTGTCCGTGTGCTGATGGTGCTCCCACAATGTTGTTGGGTAGCATTTTAACCCGGTAATGATAAAGGAACAGCTTTATATGTACAGTTCAGGATGGTGTTCCCAAGTTGCTGCAGTGCATCCTGTAGATTGTACATACTGCAGCCACAGTGTACCCGTGTTGGATATAGATACCAGGGGCAGGAAAGCTGATTAAGTGAAATAACAACAGAAAACGCTGGAAAAACTCAGCAGGCCAGGCAGCATCCGTGGAGAGAGAAAGAGAGTTAACGTTTCAGGTCGATGACCTTTCGTCATCGACCTGAAACGTTAACTCTCTTTCTCTCTCCACGGATGCTGCCTGGCCTGCTGAGTTTTTCCAGCGTTTTCTGTTGTTATTTCAGATTTCCAGCATCCGCAGTATTTTGCTATCGTGTAAGCTGATTAAGTGGGCTGCTTTGTCCTCAATGGTTAGGCTTCTCTAGTGCTACTGTGGCGGCACCCATCCAGGTGCGTGGTGAGTATTCCATCACACTCCTGACTTGAGTCGTGTAAATGGTAGAGAGGCTTTGAGGAGTCGGGCACGAAGCCAGTCATTGCAGAGTACCCAGCGTTTGTGGTGCTCTTGGTCCAATTCAGCTTCTGGCCAATGGTGACCCCCATGACAGCAATGGTGTTGGTGGACCTTTTCTTGTTGGAGATGATCACCTGGCAGTCATGCGGCATGAATGCTGCCTCCAACTTGTCAGTCCTGAAGCTGCCCACTCTCGGCTTGGGTTTGGGTACTGGTCTCTGGTAAATTGCTGACGAGGCCATTCTTCTCACGAGCCGAGCAAGGAGTGTCAGTGGGATACGGAACTGCAGGGAGTCATCGGCCGTGTCCGGCCCTGTCCTTGCCCAGAGTCCACATAAGCATACTTTTTAGAAGAGGTCACTGGATAGATCTCAGGAAAGAAAAGGAAGACCTTGCCAGTATATATTGTCTTATCAGGATGTCCCAAAGTGCTTCACACCCAATCGATTACTTTGAAGTCTAGTCACTGTTGGATTGAAGGCAAACAGCACCAAACCCAAACCCGGCTGATTTTGTTCACCCAATCTCAGGGTGCTGAGACCAGTTGTTAAATAAGAACATAAGAACATAAGAAATAGGAGCAGGAGTAGGCCAATCGGCCCCTCGAGCCTGCTCCGCCATTCAATAAGATCATGGCTGATCTGATCCTAACCGCCAATCTACTATCTATCACAGAACCATCTCCTGCATCTAACAGAATTGCACACACGAAATAGGAGCAGAATCAGGCTACACAGTCCCTGGGCCCGCTCCACTACCCACAGGGCCATGACCGATCCGAACCTAGACTCATGTCCAAATTCCTGCCCGCTCCCCGTAACCCTTAATGCCCTTTACTTCTAGGAAACTGTCTATTTCTGTTTTAAATTTAATTAATGTTGTAGCTTCTACAGCTTTTTGTGGCAGCATATTCCATGGACCTACCACCCTCTGAGTGAAGTAGTTCCTCCTCATCTCAGTTTTGAAAGAGCAGCCCCTTATTCTAAGACTATGTCCCCTAGTTCTCGTCTCACCCGTCATCGGGAACATCCTCCCCGCATCCACCCGATCCAACCCCTTCACAATCTTATATGTTTCAATAAGATCGCCTCTCATTCTTCTGAACTCCAATGAGTAGAGTCCCAATCTACCCAACCTCTCCTCATATGACCACCCCCTCATCCCCGGGATTAACCGAGTGAACCTTTTTTGCACTGCCTCGAGAGCAAGGATGTCTTTCCTTAAGTAAGGACACCAAAACTGTATGCAGTATTCCAGGTGCGGTCTCACCAATACCTTGTACAACTGAAGCAATACCTCCCTATTTTTATATTCTATCCCCCTAGCAATGAAAGCCAACATTCCATTTGCCTTCTTAATCACTTGCTGCACCTGCATACTAACCTTTTGAGTTTCGTGCACCAGGACCCCCAGATCCCTTTGCACTTCAGTACTCTCCAGTTTCTTGCCATTAAGATAATAAATTGCTCATCATCGCTTCGCAGGCTAAGCTCACCTAATTTAGCAAAGACGAGGGTGTGAATGTGGGACCTTCTGATCTGTACGCTCAGCCACTCCCTGCCTTAACAAGGTAGCTAAGAGACCTTTGAACATTTTAAAACAGAAATGTAATCATTTATAAGATAAACTATTCGCATATGCTGGTCCCAGTGACAGACACTGGCCATTATTCCAAGCGTCTGTGATCTATGGAACTGAGTGAGTTGCTTGCTTATGCTCTGCTGGAGTATCTTAGACAGTTGACTTAATTGTATACAAATTGTCTGCAGTTTCAAACCAGAATTTAACACAGACGTGAAACACATCGGTTAAGATTCAATCGTTCATTGTCAGGACCCAAGCTCACTTAGTGATCTTCCTTTGCAGGGTGCTGAGAATTTAACGGTTTACACATACAACACAAAAGTAGCAAAACACACCTTCTGCAAAACATGTGGCGTGCAAAGTTTCTACACCCCTCGGTCCAACCCTGATGGATACGGTAGGAAACATAAATCATTATGTATGTGCATGTCAATTCCACATAAAATCTTGTGTACAAAACATTATCAGATATTTTGAAAATCCAATTGAATTCCATCTATAGAATAGCACTTTCCTACTGAGAATTCCTGTAGGTCTATGAGGATCATCAGATACATAGAAATTACAACACGGAAACAGGCCATTCGGCCCAACCAGTCCATGTTGGCCTTTACACTCCGCGCAAGCAAATAGTTCTAATCACAGTTACCCGCCCTGTTCCCCTTTTCCACATCCACCTTTCCAATTTAATCTTCAATGTTGACAGTTTCTGCCCCAATCACTAACCCTAGGAGTGAATCCCACAGCCTCACAACTCTGTGTGAAGAGGTTTCTCCTGCCCTCAGTTCTAAATTTCTTACATTTAATCTTGTATCTCTGGCCCTCTTGATCTAGACCCTCAATAACTGGCAACAGTCTGCTTCTATCTACTCTGTCTCATCCTTTCGTAATTTTAAACACTTCTTTTATATCGCCCCATAATCTGCGATGTTCTAACGAAAAAAGTCCCAATTCTCAAGTTTCTTTGTATTTGTGGAAACTTGCTTACTCGAACCTTGTAGATTGACACGTTCTTTTAAAACGCTCATGTATTTTCATCACTGCTGATAAGACTTGTGTCTGAGTCCCTTGATTCAAGTCCAACTCTTGTTTAAGCCCAGGGTTATGCTGGTTCTCGGGAATTTATGACCCACAGTGCGTCTTCTGCTGTCCTCTTGTCTCTTTTAATACTTGATGCCATTTGGAATGTAGCTCTCTCCTGAACTGGCAGCCAATTGTAGTGCCTGTCCATTCGCTTCACTCCTGTTAACATTTATCGGTTACTGCATTGCTGAATCAGCTGTATTTTCCATCTGTAGGTGTGATGGCTCACTGCCTGGATGAAGGGACCGTGCACAGTGTCACTGTGGAACAGTTCAATGGCAAGGACTGGGAGAAGAGCATGAAGGAGCACAAGACCATACAGAGTTTGTCTAAGTAATGATTTAAGCTGCTTGACACAAACCTCATTAATGAGAACTGAATGGTGCGACTGTTGAAGCTTCACCCAGATCATCGAGCACTGGTGACTCATGTACCACTCCTGGTGACTCATGTACCACTCCTGGTGACTCATGTACCACTCCTGGTGACTCATGTACCACTCCTGGTGACTCATGTACCACTCCTGGTGACTCATGTACCACTCCTGGTGACTCATGTACCACTCCTGGTGACTCATGTACCACTCCTGGTGACTCATGTACCACTCCTGGTGACTCATGTACCACTCCTGGTGACTCATGTACCACTCCTGGTGACTCATGTACCACTCCTGGTGACTCATGTACCACTCCTGGTGACTCATGTACCACTCCTGGTGACTCATGTACCACTCCCACCAAAACCAGATTAAAAACAATCACAGATACAGAGGGTCGTGCACACATACATCTCTAACACCACACAGTCTGTAAACTTGGAAGTGTAACCATTGCCAAGATTTAAAAAAACAGGAAAGGCTGAGAAGTTGTGCTGCTTTTCTGTTATCCCGGGTAAACTGGAGGTTGCGGGGGGAGGGTTGGTGCTGACGTAACACACGGCACAGACTCTATAAAGGACATAATTCATTCCCATGACCGTATATATATGGGTGAACAGTGTTAGAACAAGGGTGGTCCACTGTATTGATGAATTGAGGTAAAGCCGATTTCCCGTTGATGGAAGGCGTGAGTGCACGGCCTCAGGAACCTAACGGGTCTCTGTGAAATTGTGGGCAGATCATTCGACTGCCCTATTGTAGCCAATGGAATGCTGTGCACATCAGTCAGCGGGACAGGCGGTTGCATTCCCAAGCACCTTGGCCCCAGTTTTGCTCCAGTGTATTTTTCTATTTTCCTGAAACTATGATAATGAAAGCGTCAAGTTTAGTTGGAGTTATTATTAATACAGTAAACAATCCACAAAGCCACTTTGTTTAAGCTTTTCCCTGTGGCACTGAGTGACGTGTTACACACAAATCTTTAAAACACAATGAAGCCGCAGGCACTATGGGGGTAATTGTAACCTAACCCATGGGGCTTGGCCCCAATTCCTGATTTCTGCCGGCTGGGCTAGGCTGAAATTACCCCCATATGTTTGCACCGTGTTAATGACAGTGATTATTGGTGCTCTGCCAGTGGCAGGACACCAGGCTGTAGCCAAACACTGTAATCCGCTGTTTGCTGCACATACTTTGCAAACTGCTTTGCCACTTACTCCAGCAGCAACATCCTGCCACATCCCCACATATCACAGCTGCAGTATGTTACAGCTAGAGGTCACTCACCCTCTCCGGATTTAGGGAGCAGTCTAGTCACATTATAATATTAGAGAAGACATATCTCAGAAAAGATTCATGCACATAAACTTGTACAAATCCATGCAGTTTATTTAAGGCCCCCTCACCAAAGCCTCTGTATTGAAAGTCTTTAGCAGCATTTGGTCGCTATTAGCTGAATCTTAGCTCCTATTCAGTTCAGAACAGGACTGTTTATTATTAAGATAACAAAGAAATCAGATCAATTAACCAAAAATAATTGAGAACACAATGGTAGGACCCCACCAAACGAAACTCTGGTGCCATGATTTCAGTTGCCATTACATTTCTATATAATTCTATGAAAGGTTTATTAATACATTTTAACCCAGTCTCTAATCAGATTCCCAGGCAGCATAATTCTCTAAAAACTGATCTCCAGCAGCTTGATGAATGAATGGTACACAACAGAAAGAGAATTTTCCTCATATTCAGTGTGAAATTAAATGGAAAGTGTTTATAAACATGTAACGAGATAGATACAGGTAGAGGTGTCGGAACCACAACAGCTGGCTTCGGTGACAGTACATGGCTTCCTGCAAAAAGAAAAAATAGCAACTATTAATCTGCACCAAGAGATCACAGTGCTCGGAAAGGCCACAAAGTCAGCATCAAACACTGCTGGAATTCCCCAACCAATACCATCATGGGAGCATCACCAACACAAGGACAAAGCTCACCACCACCTTCCCAGGGCAACTGGGAAAGGGCAACGATTGCAGCCTTGCCAGATCCAGAGTAAAGCTCCCTCTACACTGCCCCATCAAACACTCCCAGGGCAGGTACAGCACGGGTTAGATCCAGAGTAAAGCTCCCTCTACACTGCCCCATCAAACACTCCCAGAGCAGGTACAACACGGGTTAGATACAGAGTAAAGCTCCCTCTACACTGTCCCATCAAACATTCCCAGGGCAGGTCCAACACGGGTTAGATACAGAGTAAAGCTCCCTCTACACTGCCCCCATCAAACACTCCCAGGGCAGGTACAACACGGGTTAGATACAGAGTAAAGCTCCCTCTACACTGTCCCATCAAACACTCGCAGGGCAGGTACAGCACAGGTTAGATACAGAGTAAAGCTCCCTCTACACTGTCCCATCAAACACTCGCAGGGCAGGTACCGCACAGGTTAGATACAGAGTAAAGCTCCCTCTACGCTGTCCCATCAAACACTCCCAGGGCAAGTACAGCACGAGTTAGATACAGATACAGGTAATGGTTGATGGGTGTTTTTGTGACTGGAAGGCTGTTTCCAGTGGGGTTCCGCAGGGCTCAGTACTAGGTCCCTTGCTTTTTGTAGTATATATCAATGATCTAGACTTGAATATAGGGGGTATGATTAAGAAGTTTGCAGATGATACTAAAATCGGCTGTGTGGTTGATACTGAAGAAGGAAGCTGTAGACT
Organism: Squalus acanthias; assembly: GCA_030390025.1. Lineage (NCBI taxonomy): Eukaryota > Metazoa > Chordata > Chondrichthyes > Squaliformes > Squalidae > Squalus > Squalus acanthias. Next base: position 651,315 of record CM059448.1, read on the forward strand.
GCAGGAAGATATCAATAAATTGGTCAGGTGGCCAGAACAGTGGCAAATGGAATTCAATCCGGAGAAGTGTGAGGTAATGCATTTGGGGAGGGCTAACAAGGAAAGGGAATACACTTTAAATGGTAGGACACTGAGTAGTGTAGAGGAACAAAGGGACCTTGGAGTGCATGTCCACAGATTCCTGAAGGTAGCAGGCGAGGTAGATAAGGTGGTTAAGGCGGCATACGGAATGCTTGCCTTTATTAGCCGTGGCATAGAATACAAGAGCAGGGGGGTTATGCTTCAACTGTATAAAACACTAGTTAGGCCTCAGCTAGAGTACTGCGTGCAGTTCTGGTCACCACATTACAGGAAAGATGTGATTGCACTAGAGAGGGTACAGAGGAGATTTACAAGGATGTTACCGGAAGTAGAGAATCTTAGCTATGAGGAAAGACTGGATCTGTTTTCCTTGGAACAGAGGAGGCTGAGGGGAGACCTTATTGAGGTGTATAAAATTATGAGGGGCATAGATAAAGTGGATAGAAAGGACCTATTTCCCTTAGCAGAGGGGTTAAAAACCAGGGGGCACAGATTTAAAGTAATTGGTGGAAGGTTTAGAGGGGATTTGAGGGGAAATTTCTTCACCCAGAGGGTTGTGGGGGTCTGGAACTCACTGCCTGAAAGGGTGGTAGAGGCAGGAACCCTAACCACATTTAAAAAGTACTTGGATGTGCACTTGGGATGCTCTAACCTGCAGGGCTACGGACCAAGAGCTGGGAAGTGGGATTAGGCTGGATAGCTCTTTGTTGGCCGGCGCGGACACAATGGGCCGAAATGGCCTCCTTCCGTGCTGTAACTTTCTATGATTCTATGAGTAAAGCTCCCTCTACACTGTTCCATCAAACACTCCCAGGGCAGGTACAGCACGGGTTAGATACAGAGTGAAGCTCCCTCTACACTGTCCCATCAAACACTCCCAGGGCAGGTACAGCACGGGTTAGATACAGAGTAAAGCTCCCTCTACACTGTCCCATCAAACACTCACAGGGCAGGTACAGCACGGGTTAGACATAGAGTAAAGCTCCTTCGACACTGTCCCATGGAAATTAAAATAACATTGTTCTTCCCAACTGTGCTATTCAGTTTGTGTGAAGAACTCATCCTTTTTAACAGCTCCAGAAAACTGCTGTGGCGCTTTAGCCCAATCAACACAAAACTGGGGTTCTAAATCTCTAAGGCTTCCTGTGGGATCGTACACAGCCAGCGTCACAGCATTGATGGAAATTCCCACGGGGCAGGGTGCAGGTTAGAGACAGAGACACGTGGTCTATATAGCACTGGGAGTTAGACATACAGATGGGCTGTCAGAGCCCAGGTATTGTTTGAACTCAGTTCCTGTTCCTCAGGCCTAATATTTAGGACTTGTTTATTTTTTGGAAAGACGCAATCAGGCGAAACCCGTCGGGAGCCTGGTGATAAAACAGTGCACGTTGTTTCTTCCATTTACCTTGGCCTGGTGATACTCCTGACTGTGCAATATATACATGACATGGTGGGGCCTGAGCCAGCTGATCGGCAGGTCCAGGATGGAGATATACTTCCGCAGAATGTTTGTGGATTGGAGTACAAGAGCCTGGCACCCTGGAGAGAAGCAGAAATAATCCAAATGAATGGCGAGTACAGACGGGCGGAGGGAGGGATTGCTCTTCCCAGTTGGGGGTCTCGTTTGTGGCCCTGGTTTCTGCACACTGGGCTCCATCCCTGGTCAGGAGGAGAGCTGGCTGCAGACCACCTTCTCAAGGGCAATTAGGGATGGGCAATAAATGCTGGCCTTGCCAGCGACGCCCACATCCCATAAACAAATATATATATTTTTTAAAGCCCAGGGTTTTGGGTCAGGACCATGGATTGGTCTCCTGGTAACCTCGCAACAACCAGTAAAATACTCAAACCTTAAACCTTTTGGGCAGGGAGTAAATTGATACACAAATGAGCTACTCCAATCCCATCCCCTGAGGTTTATATTGATGAGTGACCATCACTGACCTAGAAGCCCACAGTGTGAGTGTTGTAGCTAGTATCAGATTATATGGCCACATTCCTGCCATCGCTTCAGAGGCTCCACTCTCAGGAGTTACTGCTTTGGCCTGGGAATATTCTAACCTTACACAAACATTTTAGAAATTAAGTAAAAATAATTTGGCAGTGTGCTCTCAGGAAGGTGGTAGGTCACTGATTACTCACTGAGCCAAAGCACAGATGGCAATGGTACAAGAATTATGAGGTAAGGCTGACAGCTGATGTTTCATTAAAGTCCCACTTTGATGCATGTACAAGACAAACATTTCTCTTACCATTGGGCAGTTTCCTCTCGGAGTAAAGCTTCCTGTGAACATACAACAGAGACATTGGAATCAGAATTTTACAGCTCAGAAGGAGACCATTCAGTCCATCGTGTCTGTGCTAGCTCTCTGAAACAGCTGTCCATTTAGTCCCAATCCCCATACTCTTTTAGATACAGCAACACTTGCCTGACAGTGCCACTTACTTTTACACACCTCACCGTCTCCGGACTGAATTCCATTTGCCACTTTTCTGCCCATTGATATCTTCCTGCAGTCTACAGCTTTCTTCTGCACCCACACGGCCAATTTTTGTATCATTTGCAAACTTGTTAATCATACCCCCTCCATTGAAGTCTAAATCATATCACAAAAAGCAAGGGACCTAGTACTGAGCCCGGCGGAACCCCACTGGAAACAGCCTTCCTTAGTGTGCGAGAGGGCTGGGTGTGCGCACACTAATAGTGCGAGGGGGCTGGGTGTGCTCACTAACAGTGCGAGGGGGCTGGGTGTGTGCACACTAACAGTGCAAGGGGGCTGGGTGTGCGCTCACCAACAGTGCGAGAGGGCTGGATGTGCGCTCACTAACAGTGCGAGAGGGCTGGGTGCGCACACTAACAGTGCGAGAGGGCTGGGTGCGCACACTAACAGTGCGAGAGGGCTGGGTGCGCACACTAACAGTGCGAGAGGGCTGGGTGCGCACACTAACAGTGCGAGAGGGCTGGGTGCGCACACTAACAGTGCGAGAGGGCTGGGCGCGCACACTAACAGTGCGAGAGGGCTGGGTGCGCACACTAACAGTGCGAGAGGGCTGGGTGCGCTCACTAACAGTGCGAGAGGGCTGGGTGCGCACACTAACAGTGCGAGAGGGCTGGGTGCGCTCACTAACAGTGCGAGAGGGCTGGGTGTGCTCACTAACAGTGCGAGAGGGCTGGGTGCGCACACTAACAGTGCGAGAGGGCTGGGTGCGCACACTAACAGTGCGAGAGGGCTGGGTGCGCACACTAACAGTGCGAGAGGGCTGGGTGCGCACACTAACAGTGCGAGAGGGCTGGGTGTGCTCACTAACAGTGCGAGAGGGCTGGGTGCGCACACTAACAGTGCGAGAGGGCTGGGTGCGCACACCAACAGTGCGAGAGGGCTGGGTGTGCGCTCACTAACAGTGCGAGAGGGCTGGGTGCGCTCACTAACAGTGCCAGAGGGCTGGGGGTGCTCACTAACAGTGCGAGAGGGCTGGGTGTGCGCTCACTAACAGTGCCAGAGGGCTGGGGGTGCGCTCACTCACAGTGCCAGAGGGCTGGGGGTGCTCACTAACAGTGCCAGAGGGCTGGGTGTGCTCACTAACAGTGCCAGAGGGCTGGGGGTGCTCACTAACAGTGCCAGAGGGCTGGGGGTGCGCTCACTAACAGTGCCAGAGGGCTGGGGGTGCGCTCACTAACAGTGCCAGAGGGCTGGGGGTGCTCACTAACAGTGCCAGAGGGCTGGGTGTGCTCACTAACAGTGCCAGAGGGCTGGGTGTGCTCACTAACAGTGCCAGAGACCTGGGTGTGCGCTCACCAACGGTGCGAGAGGGCTGGGGGTGCGCTCACTAACGGTGCGAGGGGGCTGGGTGTGCGCTCACTAACAGTGCGAGAGGGCTGGGTGTGCGCTCACTAACAGTGCGAGAGGGCTGGGGGTGCGCTCACTAACAGTGCGAGAGGGCTGGGGGTGCGCTCACTAACAGTGCGAGAGGGCTGGGGGTGCGCTCACTAACAGTGCGAGAGGGCTGGGTGTGCGCTCACTAACAGTGCGAGAGGGCTGGGTGTGATCTCACTAACAGTGCGAGAGGGCTGGGTGTGCGCTCACTAACAGTGCGAGAGGGCTGGGGGTGCTCACTAACAGTGCGAGAGGGCTGGGGGTGCTCACTAACAGTGCGAGAGGGCTGGGTGTGCTCACTAACAGTGCGAGAGGGTTGGGTGTGCTCACTAACAGTGCGAGAGGGCTGGGGGTGCTCACTAACAGTGCGAGAGGGCTGGGGGTGCGCTCACTAACAGTGCGAGAGGGCTGGGGGTGCTCACTAACAGTGCGAGAGGGCTGGGTGTGCTCACTAACAGTGCGAGAGGGCTGGGTGTGCTCACTAACAGTGCGAGAGGGCTGGGTGTGCTCACTAACAGTGCGAGAGGGCTGGGTGTGCTCACTAACAGTGCGAGAGGGCTGGGTGTGATCTCACTAACAGTGCGAGAGGGCTGGGTGTGATCTCACTAACAGTGCGAGAGGGCTGGGTGTGAGCTCACTAACAGTGCGAGAGGGCTGGGTGTGATCTCACTAACAGTGCGAGAGGGCTGGGTGTGATCTCACTAACAGTGCGAGAGGGCTGGGTGTGCGCTCACTAACAGTGCGAGAGGGCTGGGTGTGCGCTCACTAACAGTGCGAGAGGGCTGGGTGCGCGCTCACTAACAGTGCGAGAGGGCTGGGTGCGCGCTCACTAACAGTGCGAGGGGGCTGGGGTGCGCTCACTAACAGTGCGAGAGGGCTGGGGGTGCGCACACCAACAGTGCGAGAGGGCTGGGTGTGCTCACTAACGGTGCGAGAGGGCTGGGTGTGCTCACTAACAGTGCGAGAGGGCTGGGTGTGCTCACTAACAGTGCGAGAGGGCTGGGGGTGCTCACTAACAGTGCGAGAGGGCTGGGTGTGCGCTCACTAACAGTGCGAGAGGGCTGGGTGCGCTCACTAACAGTGCGAGAGGGCTGGGTGTGCTCACTAACAGTGCGAGAGGGCTGGGTGCGCACACCAACAGTGCGAGAGGGCTGGGTGTGCTCACTAACAGTGCGAGAGGGCTGGGTGTGCTCACTAACAGTGCCAGAGGGCTGGGGGTGCGCTCACTAACAGTGCGAGAGGGCTGGGTGTGCGCTCACTAATGGTGCGAGAGGGCTGGGTGTGCGCTCACTAACAGTGCGAGAGGGCTGGGTGTGCGCTCACTAACCGTGCGTGAGGGCTGGGTGTGTGCTCACTAACAGTGCGAGAGGGCTGGGTGTGCGCTCACTAACCGTGCGAGAGGGCTGGGTGTGCGCTCACTAACCGTGCGAGAGGGCTGGGTGTGCGCTCACTAACAGTGCGAGAGGGCTGGGTGCGCACACTAACAGTGCGAGAGGGCTGGGTGCGCACAACAACAGTGCGAGAGGGCTGGGTGTGCTCACTAACAGTGCGAGAGGGCTGGGTGCGCACAACAACAGTGCGAGAGGGCTGGGTGTGCTCACTAACAGTGCGAGAGGGCTGGGTGCGCACACTAACAGTGCGAGAGGGCTGGGTGCGCACACTAACAGTGCGAGGGGGCTGGGTGTGCGCTCACTAACAGTGCCAGAGGGCTGGGTGTGCGCTCACTAACAGTGCGAGGGGGCTGGGTGTGCGCTCACTAACAGTGCGAGGGGGCTGGGTGCGCTCACTAACAGTGCGAGGGGGCTGGGTGCGCTCACTAACAGTGCGAGGGGGCTGGGTGCGCTCACCAACAGTGCGAGGGGGTTGATGGACTGGATGCAGTCATGGAATCTTACCGCGCAGGAGGCCATTCAGCCCATCATGCCTGTGCTGGCTCTTTGAAAGAGTTATCCAATCGGTCCTACTCCCCTGCTCTTTTCCCATAGCCCTGCAAATATTTTCCTTCAAATATTTATCCAATTCCCTTTTGAAAGTTACTAATGAATGTTTCCACCACCCTTTCAGGCAGCGCATTCCAGATCACAACAACTCGCTGTGTAAAAAAGAAATGTTTCCTCGTGTCGCCTCTGGCTCTTTTGCCAATCACCTTAAATCTGGGTCCTATGGTTACCGACCCTTCTGCCTCTGGAAACAGTTTCTCCTTATTTACTCGTTCAAAACCGTTCACGATTTGAACACCTCTATCAAATCCCCTCTTAACCTCTCTGCTCTCAGCTTCTCCAGTCTCTCCACAGAACTGAAGTCCCTCATCCTTGGTGCCATTCTGGTAAATCTCTTCTGCACCCTCTCCCAGGCCTCAACATCCTTCGTAAAATGTGGTGTGGACACCCCACTCATTTACCTCCTTTACCATACAGTGCCCAGTGACCCCGTGATATGGTTATAATGGCACCAACACCCCTCGGGCACCTCACCCACTGTACGAGGAGGAGGTAAGTTAATGAAAGCTGAAGGTTCCTTGGAGTTCAGTGTTGGCTTTGGGGGCGGAATTCCCGTTAAACAGCAGTGAGGAACATCCCCTTTATCGCATGCAGGCCACTGACCAGCCATTACTGTGACCCCGAACCCCACTGACCAGACAATACTGTTACCCTGGTAACCCCACTGACCAGACAATACTGTTACCCTGGTAACCCCACTGACCAGACAATACTGTTACCCTGGTAACCCCACTGACCAGACAATACTGTTACCCTGGTAACCCCACTGACCAGACAATACTGTTACCCTGGTAATTGCACTGACCAGACAATACTGTTACCCTGGTAACCCCACTGACCAGCCATTACTGTGACCCCGGCAACCCCACTGACCAGACAATACTGTTACCTTGGTAACCCCACTGACCAGACAATACTGTTACCCTGGTAACCCCACTGACCAGACAATACTGTTACCCTGGTAACCCCACTGACCAATCACAGCTGTGATCCCTGACTCTTTTCTTGAAGTGACAGTTGTGTTTTTCACTTTCCAATTCTCAGGAACTAGTAAACATTAACAAATGTCGTTTAAAGTGAATTCCTCTCTGTCCTTTGTTGGATGTTGTTGGGCAGGTGTTTTGTCCACTTGATTATCTAACCTTTCTTGGACCAGTTTCTGTCATTATGCGTTTCCTGCTCGGTTCCTCCTCTTTTGTCTCAGAGAAAATCTCCAGCCTCTTCCTCTGCAAACTAACCACTCAACGCCGCTATTTCCATTTCCCCAATTTCAATTCTCCACTATTGTAAGAGGCTTAATGCATTAATTTACTCAATGCTGCATCTATACTGAGAAACCCTTTGTTACTGTCAGTTTTCTGCTCTTTAACATTGTTTTGCTTTTCCTGATTCTCCCTAGTCCTCTCATTACCACATTCTTTGTATTTTTAAAATATCTGCTGCTTATCCACATGTTACTCTTCCTATCCCTACTTCACCACATTGTTGCCTTCCAGCTGTTTTGACTGGGAGGAATTTAAATTGCAGCTTCTCCACATTTCTTGAATATTTCCCACTTTTCCCAACATCTGTTTGACTTCCAGTCAAATACCTTTAAAAGTGCAGACTTTGAGTGAATTTTAAATGAATTAAAGTATTTTGTATCACTGCCCTTTTCAAACCATGAGCATTTTAAAGCTGCTGGAATGGCGACTGGATCCTAGCTGTTTCTCAGTATAATGATTCTTTACCATACCTCCTGCAATCTGATCGATCAGCAAACAGTGCAAGCTGTCCCGCATCCCTCCTAGGAACAGGCCACTTCCTCCCTGTTCCTTCCTCGGTTATTCCAGCAAGATCTGGATAACCAAACTCACCAATGATTGGGATGTCTGTAAAATGCCTACAATGTTATCTACAAAAACCTTTCCTGCTCTACCTTCTCTGACCAATAGGACCTTAACAACTAAAAATCACCCTTCTGTTCTACAACTTTAATCCATGCCACCTTTGCTGTGCCACTAAAACTCTCATCACTTCTTTCCATCGACATAGGATCCTCCCATGCCCATATCCACAGTCGGGTTATTCTCTATATTGGTAATCAGTCTGCCTCCGCCTGGCTATTTGAGATGTGGCCTGTATTCCTGTATCACTCTGCTCTTCCTCTTACCCAGTCTTAATTGTCTAAAAATCCAAGATCTCCCAACAGACACTAATGGCCCAATTCCTTGTAAATCGTCAAAATACAGTCATGAACTCATGAGTTCTCCCAGTGACTGGTATCCAAAACAACATAACCATATGCTTCGTATACTTCGGGCTGGATTTTCTCAATGGAGACGTGCTGGAGGCGGGACTTCTGGTTTCCGGGTTTCAGTCCTGCCCCCAGTGACGTCTGACCAACCCACGCTATTTTCCCTTGATTGGCCTTGTTAAGCCCGCCCTGTGGGCATACCGGCCAATTAAGGGAAAGCCAGTGACAGATGACGTCAGCGTATGACGCTTCATCTGTTGAAAAATTTTTGACAGATGAATTGTTAGCATTTGACAGCTTTGAGAAGCTGTCAAACACTGACAATCTCTGTTCTAAGGTGAGCCCTTGCACACAGGCTCACCAAGACCTCTCTCCTCAGCAGAAAGCAGATGGCTGCTGCATCTGAGAATGCAGCATCCATTGTCATCTCTGCCGTTGAGATGAGGCACCTCCGGATCCTCAAAGGTTGAAGCCTGCAGAAAGAAGCAAAGGGAAGGAAACTTTTTCCAACACTTTACACTCACCTCTCATACTTACCTCTCCACACTTGCACCCATCACTCACCTCTACAGCTGACATTTCGACCCCTCTCACCCCCGCAGACCCACTGCTCGCCTTGCTGACCCTGGCGAGGTTCGCAGCCATCAGGAAGCCCACAACTGCAGGCATAAAATGGGGGAAAGCCTCAAAACTGCTGGTTAACTACCTGTTAAGGCAGTTAATTGGCTCTAATCTCCTTCCCGTCTTGAGGAGACAGGTCCCTGCGCGACTTGGGGACCTGCCTCCCGGGAAGATGGCACGGAGGCGGGTTGGGAGCGGGGCCGGTACCCACACCCAGTTTCTGCTATTTTCCCGGCAGTCCCGCCTCCATACCCGCCTCCCCAGGGCTGGGAAAATTCCCCCCAACAATTTCAAAGCAAGTTATTTGCACTTTCTCCCAAGAACCTCCGATTGTCTGTCTGATGTTGACTATTCTAACCTGGACAGCTACTACTGGCTCCCCTCCTACCCCCTGAAAGTATCTACCCTCTCTTCAGTGTCCACACTGCTGTTCCTGGTAGACATTCACTGTCTCGTAACTCATTGCTTACAGCAAAAAGTCGACTGCCACTGATTGTCTGATAACCAGGACTTCCATGCTCGCTCACACCACAGCCTCCTCCTTTCTACATCTCAGCTGTACTCTCTATTCCTTAGCCCTCTCTCCACACCTATTTAACATCGCTATTCTCCTGATTATTCCCACAAATTCCCCCTTTGTTACAGCCTCTCATTGCTATACCCAGTCACTGCCCTTCTGATGACGTGGCTATGGTCACCCTTCCCTCCCATATGTTCATTATACGATCCTCAGGAGGTTCTCCCCTATTCACTGCAACTCCAGTGTAATACATCAATGAGTCACTCACATTGATTGATCTCCCTGAGCATAGTTACATTTCAGGCTTTTCCCTTGTAAACAGTTCCTGTTAAAGCAGACATGTTTCTCACAATCTGAAACTTACGCCTTTTACTTTTTGCCACACTAAGTTTGCATAGCCCAAGCCTAACAATTAAAATTTATCATAATAAATAGCTATTGGAGAATAGCTATAGGATTCTCACCAAGTTTCCTTTCAATCCAGAAGGTGGAAAATATCACAACTTAAAATCATTTTGTACAGGCTAAACTGCTGACTGGATTTATTTACAATTAAATAATTCACAGAAGCAAAAATAAAGCAAGATAGCAATACAGTGATCGTTTACAATACATACAACTGGCAAACTCTTGCATTGACAGTCTCTGGTAGTAATAGCAGAACAATGCTGAATGTGAAATGGGACAACGCACAAACCAGCAAATGGCCACTAAGCCCAACATACACTGGATGCCTTTGAAGATAGTCTTTCGCAAATAAAAACCACAGCCTAATGTTTCAGTAAACAATGGAATGATGGCTTTGAATTTTTATCCCTCCTCCCTGTGACATTCACAAATCTAAAACAGTCCATCTTGCACTGGGACTCTGAGAATCATAGAATGATACAACACAGAAGGAGCCCATTCGGCCCATCATGCCTGTGTTGCCTTTTTTTTCCTATGATGTGGCACTTTATCAAATACCTTTTTAAAGTCCACGTGCACAACATCAACTGCACTACCCTCATGCACCCTCTCCGTTAATTCATCAAAGAACTCGATCTAGTTAGTCAAACACGATTTGCCTTTAACAAATCCGTGCTGGCTGTCATTTATTAACCCCTATTTTTTCAAGTGATATTTAATTTTGTCTTGGTTATTTGTCTCTAGAAGTTTCTCCACCACCGATGTTGGGCTGACTGGCCTGTAGTTGCCGGGTTTCTCTCTCTCCCCTTTTTTGAACCGGGGTTTAACATTTGTAACCCACCAGTCCTCTGGCACCACCCCCATATCCAAAGAGGATTGGAAGATTGTGGCCAGAGCCTCCACAATTTCCACCCTTACTTCCCTCAGCAACTTAGGATACATCCCATCTGGACCGGGTAACTTTTGTACTTTGAGCGCTGCCAACCTTTTAAGTATCTCCTCTTTATCTATTTTTATCCTATCGAATTTCTCTACTACCTCCTCCTTTGCTGTGAGCATTGGGACCAGTTCTGGGGCAGGAGGGACCTGTTCTTTAGTGAAGACAGATGCAAAGTCCTCATTGAGTACCTCAGCCACACCCTCTGCCTCCACAAGATCATCTTCTTTTTGGTCCCTAATCGGCCCCACCCTTCCTTTGACTACCCTTTTACTATTTATGTGTTTATAAAAGACTTTTGGGTTCCCTTTTATGTTACCTGCTAATCTATTCTCATACTCTCTCTTTGCCCCTCTTATTTCCTTTATTCAGTTCTCCTCTGTACTTTCTATATTCAGCTTGGTCCTCTACTATATTATGAGCCCGACATTTATCATAATCCTCCTTTTTCTGTTTCATTTTAATCGCTATATCTTTAGTCATCCAGGGAGCTCAAGCTTTGGATGCCCTTCCTTTCCCCCTTGTGGGAATGCATCTAGTCTGTACCCGTATGTGTCTAGTCTGTATCTTCTTTGAAGGCCTCCCATTGCTCATTTACTGTCTTACCTACCAATCTTTGATTCTAATCCACCTGGGCCAGATCCCTTTCAAATCACTGAAATTAGCCCTCCTCCAGTTAAATATTTTCACGTTGAATTGCTCCTGGTCATTTTCCATAACTATTCTAAACCTGATGATATTGTGATCACTGTTTCCCAAATGCTCCGCCACTGAAACATGCTCCACCTGCCCCACTCGCATTTCCCCCTGTCCAATCCCTCCTATTTCTGAACTACTATTTATTCTAATGCTGTTTGCCTCTCCCAGTCCTCTGTGCACCTTGTTTCGCCTCTAATACTTCAACCTGGTGCCCCTCCCCCTGCCAAATTAGTTTTAACCCTCCCCTTCAGCACTAGTGAACCTCCTTGCAAGGACATTGGTCCCAGCTCTGCTGAGGTGCAACCTGTCTATCTTGAACAGGTCCCTCCTGCCCCATAACTGGTCCCAATGCCCCAGGAATCTGAGGCCCTCTCTCCTGCACCATTTCTCCAGCCACGCATTAACATGCTTTTTCTCAGTGCTCCTATACGCAATAGCACGCTGCACTGGGAGTAATCCAAAGATTACCACCTTTGAGGTCCTGCTCTTTAACTTCCTGCCCAGCTCCTGAAACTCTGACTGCAGGACTTCAATCCTTTTCCATCCTATGTCGTTGGTTCAGACATGGACCACGACTTCTGGCTGTTCGCCTTCCCCCGCAGAATGTTCTGCACCCTCTCAGTGATGTCCTTTACCTTGGCACAGGGAGACAACACACCATGTGAGACTCACGCCAGCGGTTGCAGAAACGCCTGTCTATCGCCCTGACTATCAAATCCCCTATGATCACTGCATCCCTACACTTCCTGGATGCCCTGCAGTGACTTCAGCCGCTCCTCAAATTTTTATTTCCATTCATGGGATGTGGGCGTCGCTGGCAAGGCCAGCATTTATTGCCCATCCCTAATTGCCCTTGAGAAGGTGGTGGTGAGCCGCCTTCTTGAACTGCAGAGGGCAGTTAAGAGTCAGCTACATTGCTGTGGGTCTGGAGTCACATATAGGCCAGACCAGGTAAGGATGGCAGAGTTCCTTCCCTGAACATAAGAACATAAGAAATAGGAGCAGGCCATTCTGCCCCTTGATCCTGCTCCGCCATTCAATAAGATCATGGCTGATCTGATCTTGGCCTCAACTCCACTTTCCCGCTCGCTCCCCATAACCCTCGACTCCCCTGTAGCTCAAAAATCTATCTCCGCCTTGAATATATTCAATGACCCAGCCGCCACAGCTCTCTGGGGGAGAGAATTCCAAAGATTCACGACCCTCTGAGAGAAGAAATTCCTCCTCATCTCCGTTTTAAATGGGCGACCCCTTATCCTGAAACAATGCCCCCTAGTTCTAGATTCCCCCACGAGGGGAAACATCCTCTCTGCATCTACCCTGTCGAGCCCCCTCAGAATCTTATATGTTTCAATAAGATCGCCTCTCATTCTTCTAAACTCCAACTCCAATGAGTATAGGCCCAACCTGCTCAACCTTTCTTCATAAGACAACCCGTTCATCTCAGGAATGAACCTAGTGAACCTTCTCTGAACTGCCTCCAATGCAAGTATATCCCTCCTTAAATAAGGAGACCAAAACTGTACGCAGTACTCCAAGTGTGGTCTCACCAACGCCCTGTACAGTTGTAGCAAGACTTCCCCACTTTTATACTCCATCCCCCTTACAATAAAGGCCAACATTCCATTTGCCTTCCTAATTACTTGCTGTACCTGCATGCTAACGTTTTGTGTTTCATGTACGAGGTCCCCCAGATCCCTCTGTACCCTGCATTATGTACTCTCTCTCCATTTAAATAATAATTTGCTTTTTTAGTTTTCCTACCAAAGTGGATAACCTCACGTTTTCCCACATTATACGCCATGTCAAATTTTTGCCCACTCACTTAACCTATCTATATCCCTTTGCAGACTCTTTGTGTCCTCCTCACAACTTGCTAACCCACCTATCTTTGTATCATCAGCAAATTTGGCGACAGTACACTCCGTTGCTTCATCCAAGTCATTAATATAGATTGTAAATAGTTGAGGCCCCAGTACTGAGCCCTGTGGCACCCCACTAGTTACAGTTTGCCAACCTGAAAATTACCCATTTATCCTGACTCTTTGTTTTCTGTTAGTTAGCCAATCCTCTATCCATGCTAATATATTACCCCCAACCCCGTGAGCTCTTATCTTGTGCAGTAACCTTTTATGTGGCACCTTATCGAATGCCATCTGGAAATCCAAATACACATCATCTACTGGTTCCCCTTTATCCACCCTGCTCGTTACATCCTCAAAGAACTCTAGTAAATTTATCAAACACGATTTCCCTTTCATAAAACTATGTTGACTCTGCTTGATTGTATTATGATTTTCTAAATGTCCTGCTATTACTTCCTCCCTATAGCCCTTGAAGACCGATACAAAATATTTATCAAAGTCTCTGCCATTTTCCTGTTTCCCATTAATTATTCCCCAGTCTCATCCTCGAAGGGACCAAAGTTTACTTTATCTACTCTCTTCCTTTTTATATACCTGTAGAAGCTCTGACTGTCTATTTTCATATTTTTTGCTAGTTTACTTTCACAATCTATCTTCTCCCTTTTTTTTTTAGTCATCCTTTGCTGGTTTCTAAAAATTTTCACTAATCTTCGCAACATTGTATGCCTTTTCTTAAAGGACATTAGTGAACCAGATGGGTTTTTATGACAATCCAGTAGTTTCATGGTCATCACTACGGATATTAGCTTTTTATTCCAGATTTATTTAATTAACTGAATTTAAATTCCCCAGCTGCCGTGGTGGGATTTTAACCCATCATTCGTCCAGGCCTCTGGATTACTAGTCCAGTAACATAACCAGTATGTTACCGTTCCCCTGTATACACAGGATATATTAAGTTGAACTTAGAATATCCCTGTATGTCATCAAACTTTCAACTGCTTATAAACAAATAGCAGTGACAGGATACACAATTGTATTGCTGATGACAACGGATTACTTTTAAAAAAAAGTTGCCCAATTGTGCTAACACAAGATGTGTTTCACAAATGCAAGTTTTTTTTGAAGAATGGAGGGAGACAGAAAGCAGGAAACTATATGCCGGTTAGCCTAACATCTGTCATTGGGAAAATGCAGGAATCCATTATTAAGGGAGTAGTAGCAGGACATTTAGAAAATCATAATAAAACCATATTGACTCTGCTTGATTGTATGAAAGTGAAATCGTGTTTGACAAATTTATTAGAGTTCTTTGAGGATGTAACGAGCAGGGTGGATCAAGGGGAACCAGTAGATGTAGTGTATTTGGATTTCCAGATGGCATTCGATAAGGTGCCGCATAAAAGGTTACTGCACAAGAGCTCACGGGGTTGAGGGTAATATATTAGCATGGGTAGAGGATTGGCTAACTAACAGAAAACAGACAGTTGGGATAAATGGGTAATTTTCAGGTTGGCAAACTGTAACTTGTGGGGTGCCACGGGGATCAGTGCTGGGGCCTCAACTATTTACAATCTATATTAATGACTTGGATGAAGCGATCGAGTGTACTGTAGCCAAATTTGCTGACAATACAAAGATAGGTGGGAAAGTAAGTTGTGAGGAGGACGCAAAGGGCTCGATTTTAATAGCCCTGAGAAGGCGGGTTTGGAGACGGGTCTGCAGCGAAAATCGGAAACCCAGACACCCAACCCGCCCCCACCCGATTTTCCTGAGTGTCTGTTCAGCCGCTCCAAAACTGACCTGTCTGGAACCAGTGGGACAGGTAGTTAAGGCAGTTAACAGCCTGTTAACTGCCTTGCTAATCCTATTTTCATTGTGGTTTCCCATTTTCGTGCTTCTGGCTCCTGTTTCCCGACTTGTCAGAAACAGGTCAGATTCAAGGAGACGAGTTGCTGGAGGACATGATTTGTATGCATTGGTGGAGCACTTTAAAAGCGCCCCTGAAACATGGCTGACATTCAACAACTTTGCTGTTGTTGGTATGGGATAACATTTTGCACATCTACTGACCTTGTGACTGTTCAAGCTGACACCCATCTGCAGTGTGACATGAATGGAATAATTTCAGGCCACGTCGACTGTGCACTTGCAAGATTGTTGCCTTAAATGAAATCTATAGCAAGGGGATGGGAAACATTTATGCCCTCTCATCCTGGTCCTCATAATTGGAGGAGTAGCAGCCGCGTGGCTCAGTGCAGATATTCCTGGGAGGAGGAGGAGGAGTAGGAGGAGGACGAGGGGAGCCTTGCATGCCCTGTTGTGACCAATGCAGCATCCCTCCAGTTCACTGCTGCCCGTCAACCAGGGTTTGCACACTGTCATGCCACATTTACATAAGCTTACTCTTCAACCATAGGTGGCTACCATATGGCTCTGTAATTGCAGGCGACACTTGTCCAAAGTCATACATCATCTCTGCTATACCCTGTTATTTACTATCACTTTTACCATCAGCATTACATAAGCAAGTCGCCCTGAGCCCTCAATGCACTTTTGCCATTTCCCATAATACATAGGCCACACAATCAACTGTTTGACATAATTTCTTTTACACATCACAAAAGGATAATAAACCAGCAAGAGTCAGAAAAAAAAGATAAATCACCCAAGTGACTCCCCTTGTGACTATAGGTGCTTAATCTTTCTCTTACACATGCTTCTACATGGTGCTTCCCCTGTGGCTTCAGCAGATGTAGAGGCACCTTGCTGACTAGGATGCTGCGCCTGCTTAGACGCCTTTGGCGGGCGTCCTCTGGGTTTGGGAGCCTGGGAGGGCTCTTCAACAGTCTGCTCTTCCTGCGGCTATGCAGGGGCTGAAACGGCCATCTCGCTTGTCTCTGCAAAGTTGGTCTCTGACCGAAGGCTCCGCAGTGGCATGGTCATGTGAGCACTTTGAGAGGAGCCCACATTTCCTTCTGTCCTGCCAACAACATCCCTCTAATGGGTCAGCCGCACCTCAGTGCTGGCAAGTGGCTGGAAAGCACCTTGCTGCACTTCAGGGGGACAATGAGGACACTTATCTGCACTGGCAGTCCTCCTCAAAAGGACGTCCATGAAGCTCTGGTCTCTCTGCTCAATAACTGCCCATCGCTCCTCCAGAGATGTCATTCAATTTTGAACAGTCACCATGTTTTCCTGACTCTGGCGACTTATTTCCTCCATGGCCGTAGCCATCCTTTCCGCTGAGGTAGCCAGCCTTTCCACGGAGGTTGCCATCCTATCCATGGTGGTGCGTTCATGCGCCATTGCCTCCACCACGGCAGTGCTGATGTTAGAGATGGACTCCTCCATTCTCTCCACACTCGCACTAACCCTGGAGGCAAACCCTTCCAGAGGCTCCTACACTTGTTCCTGTATTTCCCGAATCGCTCTTTTTCTGGATGGCCCCAGAGGCACAGCATCTGCATGCAGCTCAGCAGAGCTAGGAGAGTCCTGCGACCTCCGCCGAGGACTCTCCACTGCTGTCGCTGTCTCCACCATCTGCTGATGCTCACTTGTGCGCTGTGATAGACCAGGTGGCAACACTACTCTAACTCGCGATGGCCCCACCGAGGTGTGCGTTGCTGCGCTGGTGCTGGGTGCGCCGAGTCCTGGTGACGCTGGTCCCTCAGAGGCTTCAGGTTTCTCTGAGGAGTTGTCTGGGTCTTCGTCCTGGATCGTGGGGAGGGGGGCGCTCGATGGTCCTGTGTGAGAGTAAAAGCATGATTTAGACATCTGATATTGATGTAGCAGACACATCCTTTTGAGCAGATGATACAATGCGATTCTCTATGAACATCATATGCAATTGCTTTCTGAGAGGGATGAAAATATATTATGTCACCAGCTTCCTCTAGTGTGCCCGTCTCTCCATCGCCCACTTCCAGGTCCTCGCCACCTCCAACAATCTCGTGTGCAGCCTCCTCAGCACTGGTCAATGTTGCTAGGGTAGGTGTTCCTCCTCCTGTCATTGCTCTCCCTCTTATTGTGGGCTATCTTTTCCTGCAAGGAGGGACACAAGCGATGTTTCAGCCACAGTGATGGAGTGAGTGTGAATAATCCCTACCATAGAAGCTTTGAGGGAGACGAAGATGGGGTAAGGTGCCAAGAGGAAGGTAGCTCCCTGTGAGTTGTTAGTTGTTGTCACTGCATGACAGTGAGAGCGAGTCTAAGGGGTACATAGGCAGGATGCTGAAGTGATTCAGTGCAGAGACAGAGATGGATAGGAAAGGGTGCAAGGAAAGTAAGAGTAAGGTGGGATCTGAAGGAGGAGGCTTACAACACACAGTGCTGGTGATGAGAAGAGAAAGGAAGCAGATTGAAGGCAAGTGTGATGGGATACTCACGTTTGATGTTCGCACAAGATCATTAAACCTTTTTCGGCACTGGATCCATGAGCGTGCATATATGGACCTTGCGCTGACCTCCTCAGCAATGTGCAGCCAGGCTGCCTTGGTCTGCTGAGGAGGCTTCCTCCGGCCATCAGGAGGGAAGAGAATCTCCCTGCGCCCTCTGACAGCATCCACAAGAACTTGGAGGGACTCATCATTAAAACGAGGAGCTGCCTTGCCTCTGGAAGAAGTCATAGTGTTTAAATCAAGTCCAGGAGACCACAAGAGAAAGGCTTAGGCTGAATGGCAGCTTTAAAAGCAGCTGCTATTGTGAGATTATCAGAGGCGGCCAGCCGACCCGATCCCACTCATTGGACCGGCCAGCGCGCCTCCTTGAAATTAACAAGCTCATTGAATCAAAATCGGATATCAGCAGCTGATCCCGCTGGAAGTGGTTCCCGAACTCGCCCACCACGCAACCCGACTCCAACCTGTCTCGGGAATTAAAATCGAGCCCAAAGAGTCTGCAAAGGGGTAGGTTAAGTGAGTGGGCAAAAATTTGGCAGATGGAGTATAATGTGGGAAAATGTGAGGTTATCCACTTTGGTAGGAAGAATAAAAAAGCAAAATATTATTTAAATGGGGAGAGATTACAGAATGCTGCGGTACAGAATGATCTGGGGGTCCTCAAACATGAAACACAAAACGTTAGCATGCAGATACAGCAAGTAATTAGGAAGGCAAATGGAATGTTGGCCTTTATTGTAAGGGGGATGGAGTATAAAAGTAGGGAAGTCTTGCTACAACTGTACAGGGCGTTGGTGAGACCACACCTGGAGTACTGCATACAGTTTTGGTCTCCTTATTTAAGGAGGGATATACTTGCATTGGAGGCAGTTCAGAGAAGGTTCACTAGGTTGATTCCTGAGATGAAAGGGTTGTCTTATGAAGAAAGGTTGAGCCGATACTCATTGGAGTTTAGAAGAATGAGAGGTGACCTTATTGAAACATATAAGATTCTGAGGGGGCTTGACAGGGTAGATGCTGAGAGGATGTTTTCCCTCGTGGTGGAATCTAGAACTAGGGGGCATAGTTTCAGAATAAGGGGCACCCATTTAAAATGGAGATGAGGAGGAATTTCTTCCCTCAGAGGTTCACGAATCTTTGGAATTCTCTACCCCAGAGAGCTGTGGAGGCTGAGTCAGTGAATATATTCAAGGTTGAGATAGACATATATTTGAGCTACAGGGGAGTCAAGGGTTATTGGGAACAGGCAGGAAAGTGGAGTTGAGGCCAAGATCAGATCAGCCATGATCTTATTGAATGGCAGAGCAGGCTCGAGAGGCCGAATGGCCGACTCCTGCTCCTATTTCTTATGTTCTTATGTAAAGGGACTAGAGGTTATAGTGTATATGGATTTCCAGAAGGTCTTTGATAAGATGTTTCACTTGAGGCTGGTTAGAAAAATTCAGGCGTATGGTAAAGGAAAAATGGTTAGTGGAATGGATAGATAGGTGGTAAATGCAAATTAATATGCTTAACTGAGAGGGAATATATTTTGGGAGAAGTAACAAGGAATGGGAGTATACTCGCAATGAAAAGACACTGAAGGCTGTGGATGAACAGAGACACCTAGGGGTTCAAATACATCATTTCCTGAAAGTGAGTCCAGGTAAAGGCCAACAGAACTTCGGCTTTATTAAATAAGGGCATCGAGTACAAGAATAAAGCCATAATGATGATTTATACAATGTTAGGCTAGTTCAGAATACTGTCTGCCTTTGCTCCATATCCCTTGATACCCTTACCTAACAACATTTTCAGTTGACCCAGAATGCAGAGCCTTATTGGGAAGAGTTCCAGATTTCTACAGGAGCAGAGAAGGGCAAGAAATTTAAAGAGTTCTTTTTTAATTATGAAAGATTTTTATGGAGTGGTTGGGGAGTCAGTGACAAGGGGTCATTCATTTAAAATTCTCAGAGAGGTTAGGAGAAATGTCTTTACAGAGGGTTGTTGGAGCACAGACTGATTTGCCACAGGGTGTGGTTGAGGCAGAGACCATCGCACCTTTTAAAAGAAAATTGGATACGTATTTGAAGCAGAGGAAGATTCAGGGTTATGGGGAGAGAGCAGGGCAGTGGGATTAGTTTTGGATTGCTCTAGCAAAGAGCCAGCAGCAGAGTCATGATGGGGTCAACGGCCTCTATCTGTGCTGTAAACATATGGTTGGATCATCGACAGGTTTTACCAGTCCCAACTGCAAGGCTGCGTGTGATTAAAAAGTTTACTGACATTCCACATTAGGACATGTATCACATCTCACAGGTGCAATTAGGTAATCTAGATTACATAGAAAATATAAATAGAAACAGGCACTTTGATCCCAACCAGTCTGTATTGGTTAGTCCTAATCCTCAACCACCTCTCCTTTCTGTCCCACCCCACGAGGAGCTGACAGAGATACATTTTACAATGAATGACAGGCATTAGTGTGGCTCACAATTAGAATGATACAGCACAGAAGTAGGCCATTTGGCCCATTGTGCCTGTGCTGGCTCTTTGGTAGGCAGAAGGGTGGAGAACCAGAGGACACAGATTTAAGGTGATTGTCGGAAGAACCAAAGGCAACATAAGGGAAAACTTTTTACGCAGCGAGTGGTTAGGATCTGGAATGCACTGCCTGAAAGGGTGGTGGAGGCAGATTCAATCGTGGCTTTCAAAAGGGAATTGGATAAGTACCTGGAAAAAAATTTGCAGGGCTACGGGGAAAGGGCGGGGGAGTGGGACCAGCTGAAGTGCTCTTGCAGAGAGCCGGCACAGGCTCAATGGGCCGAATAGCCTCCTTCTGTGCTGTAACCATTCTATGATTCTAGAGCTACCCAATTAGTCCCACTCCCCTGCTCTTTCCTCACAGCCCTGCAAATTTTCCCCCTTTAAGTATTTATCTACTTAATATTCAGCACAACAACCTTATGCAGTCCTCCTTCCAGACCTGTGGATTCATAGAAAGCCAAACATGCATTTTGAAGTGAAGGATATGAGGGCTTATTTCAGTGAAAGGCCAATAATTTATCAGGGATTAGCAAGGTGATTGGAATTTTTGCAGATTTTTGGGGGGAAAAGAACAGGCATGATTTTCCAGCAGCCCTGGTGATAAAGCTGCAAGTGACAGAATCTGTCTTTGTATATGGCCTTCATCCATGGGAATGGTTGTCCATTGAAAGAGAACATTGCAAGGCTGCTCCATGGCGCAGCTAATGAAGGCAATGGGTAACAGAGCCATACTGACCAGGAAAGTCACAGGTTCCACCCACGATCTGTGCTGAGTTCACTGATCTCGGTCAGGGCAATGGCACGGGGCCTCAGAACCCCGAAACCAGAAAATCAGCCAAAGTTCTCATTGGTTGCTATGCAGAAACTCGCTGCTGAGAATTTCGTGTGTGTGTGTGGATGTTGCGGAGGATAGGCTGTGATACCCCTGTGTTTGAATAGCCTGCTGACATACACGATGGTGGCTCGCACATGGAGAATGGCCAATGAGAGACTGGAGGGTGCCCAGCACCTGTGGAACAAACTTTTCCGTAGATGTCACTGGATAGTGATCTGTACTCCCCACCCTCTCCTAGCTAAACCATTAAGGAACTGTTATTTGAAGTGAAGACTGGGCAGTCTGGCAGAGCATGGAAGGGTTGCTCAGTCTCACCTTGCCCACAAGCTGACACAGTTGGTCTCACTGTGCTACAAACACACAGGAACCGAGTGGCTGCACCACTATCATTGCCTTTTCTTTCTGAAGTGATGCCATTCCCTGTTAGATTTCTTTGGTCTCACTGCTCATAATTGGAATCCCTCTTTTCCCATTCAAATTCATGAGACTGTCGGGGTCACCAATTCTCAGTAGACACTATGGGCTGGATTTTATGAATGGAGACGTGTTGGAGGCGGGACTGCTGCTTGCCGGGTTTCAGTCCCGCCTCCATCAGCTTAGAGTCAGAGTTATACAGCACAGAAAGAGGCCCTTCGGCCCATCGTGTCCGCGCTGGCCATCAAGCCCTGTCTATTCTAATCCCATTTTCCAGCACTTGGTCCATAGCCTTGTATGCTATGGCGTTTCAAGTGCTCATCTAAATGCTTCTTGAATGTTGTGAGGGTTCCTGCCTCTACCACCCTTTCAGGCAGTGAGTTCCAGATTCCAACCACCCTCTGGGTGAAAAAGTTTTTCCTCAAATCCCCTCTAAACCTCCTGCCCCTTACCTTGAAACTACGCCCCCTGGTTATTGACCCCTCTACTAAGGGGAAAAGTACCTTTCTATCTACCCTATCTATGCCCCTCATAATTTTGTACACCTCAATCAGGTCCCCCCTCAGCCTTCTCTGCTCTAAGGAAAACAACCCCAGCCTGTCCAGTCTCTCTTCATAGCTGAAGCGCTGCAGCCCAGGTAACATCCTGGTGAATCTCCTCTGCACCCTCTCCAATGCAATCATATCCCTCCTATAGTGTGGTGACCAGAACTGCACACAGTATTCCAGCTGTGGCCTAACTAGCGTTTTGTACAGCTCCATCATAACCTCCCTGCTCTTATATTCTATGCCTCGGCTAATGAAGGCAAGTATCCCATATGCCTTTTTAACCACCTTATCTACCTGTCCTGCTGCCTTCAGGGACCTATGTACATGCACACCAAGGTCCCTCTGATCCTCTGTCCTTCCTAGGATCCTACCATTCATTGTGTATTCGCTTGCCTTGTTTGTCCTCCCAAAATGCATCACCTCACACTTTTTAGGGTTAAATTCCATTTGCCACTGTTCTGCCCATCTAACCAGCCCATCTATATCGTCCTGTAGCCTGAGGCTTCCTCCTCGCTATTTACCACTCCACCTATTTTCATGTCATCTGCGAACTTACTGATCATACCTCCTACATTCATATCTAAATCATTAAATGTACACTACAAACAGCAAAGGACTCAGCACCGATCCCTGTGGTACACCACTGGACACAGGCTTCCAGTCACAAAAACAACCTTCGACCATCACCCTCTGCTTCCTGCCACTAAGCCAATTTTGGATCCAATGTGCCAAATTGCCCTGGATCCCATGGGCTCTTACCTTCTTGACCAGTCTCCCATGTGGGACTTTGTCAAATGCCTTACTGAAGTCCATGTAGACTACATCAACTGCACTACCCTCATCCACACACCTAGTCACCCCCTCGAAAAATTCAATCAAATTGGTCAGACGTGATCTCCCCCTGACAAAGCCATGCTGACTATCCCTGATTAATCCCTGCCTCTCCAAGTGGAGACTAATTCTGTCCCTCAGAATTTTTTCCAATAATTTCCCTACCACTGATGTTAGGCTCACTGGCCTGTAATTCCCTGGTTTATCCCTATTACCCTTCTTGAACAATGTTACTACGTTAGCTGTTCTCCAGTCCTCTGGCACCTCCCCTGTGGCCAGAGAGGTTCTGAAAATGTGTGTCAGAGCCCCTGCAATCTCCTCCCTTGCCTCACACAGCAGCCTGGGATACATCCCATCAGGGCCTGGGGATTTATCCACTTTTAAGCCCGCTAAAACCGTTAGTACCTCCTCCCTCTCAATACTGATTTGTTCAAGTATATCACAATCCCCCTGCCTGATTTCTATGCCAACATCGTCCTTCTCCATAGTGAACACAGATGCAAAATATTCATTTAAAACCTCACCTACATCTTCCGGCTCTACACAGATTGCCACTTTGGTCCCTAATGGGCCCTACTCTTTCCCTGGTTATCCTCTTGCCCTTAATATACTTATAAAACACCTTGGGATTTTCCTCGATTTTGCCCGCCAGTGCTTTTTCATGCCCACTCTTCGCTCTCCTAATTTCTTTTTTTTAAGTACCCTCCTGCACTTTCTATACTCCTTTAGGGCTTCCACTGTTTTTAGTCCTTTGTATCTGCCAAAAGCCTCCCTTTTTTTCCGAATCCATTTTTGTATATCCCTTGACATCCAGGGTTCCCTGTGCTTGTTGGTCCTACCCTTGACCTTTACGGGAACATGTTGGCGTTGTACTCTCTCTATTTCCTTTCTGAAAGACTCCCATTGCTCTAATGTGGATTTTCCTACAAGTAGCTGATCCCAGTCCATTTTGGCCAGATCCTGCCTTATCATATTAAAATCGGCCTTCCCCCAATTTAGAACCTTTATTTCCGGTCCATCTTTGTCCTTTTCCATGACTACCTTAAATCTCACCAAATTATGGTCACTGTCACCAAAATGCTCTCCTACTGACAGATCTACCACTTGCCCGGCTACATTCCCTAGAATTAGGTCCAGTATCGCCCCTTCTCTTGTAGGACTTTCTACATGCTGGCTCAAAAAGCTCTCCTGGATGCACTTTAAGAATTCCGCACCCTCTAAGTCTTTCACACTCATGACTATCCCAGTTAATATTGGGGAAGTTGAAATCCCCTACTATTACTACCCTATTATTTCTACACTTCACTGAGGTTTGCCTACATATCTGTTCCTCTATCTCCCCCTGACTGTTTGGGGGCCTATAGTACACTCCCCCCTTTTTGTTTTTAAGTTCTACCCATATGGCCTCATTAGAGAAACCTGCTAAGATATCATCCCTCCTTACAGCAGTAATTGACTCCTTGATTAATATTGCGACACCCCCTCCTCTTTTACAACCCCCTCTGTCTCGCCTGAAGATTCTATACCTCGGAATATTGAGCTGCCAGTCCTGCCCCTCCCTCAACCATGTCTCTGTGATAGCAACAATATCATACTCCCATGTGTTCATCAACACCTTCAATTCATCTGCCTTACTCGCAAGACTCCTTGCATTAAAATAAATGCCATCCAGCCTTGCCATACTCCCTTGTGCCATTACAGATTTGCTCTGCCTTCCAGGCTGACTTGTTTTTTCCTCTATATTTGGCTGTGCATCACCCCCTACTATAGCTCCACTCCGTATCCCATCCCCCTGCCAAGTTAGTTTAAACCACCGCCCCCCCCCCCCCCCACAACAGTACTAGCAAACCTCCCCGCAAGGATGTTGGTCCCGTTCCGGTTCAGGTGCAACCCGTCCGACTTGTACAGGTCCCACCTTCCCCAGAAGCAGACCCAGTGATCCAGGAAACTAAAGCCTTCCCTCCTGCACCAACTCTTTAGCCACGCATTCATCTGCTCTATCCTCCTATTCCTATACTCACTAGCACGTGGCACCGGGAGTAATCCAGAGATTACAACCTTTGAGGTCCTGTTTTTTAATCTGCTACCTAGCTCCCTAAATTCTTGTTGCAGGACCTCATCCCTCTTTCTACCCATGTCGTTGGTACCAATGTGAACCACGACCTCTGACTGTTCGCCCTCCCCCTTCAGAATGCCCTGCAGCCGTTCAGTGACATCTTTGACCCTGGCACCAGGGAGGCAACATACCATCCTGGAGTCACGTCTGCAGCCACAGAAACATCTATCTGTTCCCCTTACGATAGAATCCCCTATCACTATTGCTCTCCTACTCTTTTTCCTCCCCTCCTGTGCAGCTGAGCCACTCATCATGCCACTTCTGGCCAACCAGCGGGATTTTCCCGATTGACCTTGGCGGGCTCAGCAGGCCAATTAGGGGGAAGTCAGTGACAGAGCACGTCAACGTCTGACGTGTCATCTGTCAAGAATTTTTGAAAGAAGAAATGTCATCGTTTAACAGCTCTGTAAAGCTGTCAAACACTGACATTCTGTGTAGTTTGATGATACCTTGTGTTCAGGACTCATCAAACCTTTCTACTTTGCAGAAATCAGCTGGCTGTTGTATCGGAGGATGCAACAGCCAGTCTGTGATCTCTACAATGAAGATGTCGGGGACTCCGGCTCCACAGTGGCTGAAGGCTGTAGGTAGAAACAAAGGTAAGTTAACATTTTCTAACACTTTACACTCACCTCACATACTTACCACTCCACACTTGCACCCATCACTCACCTCTACATCGCACTTTCAGACCCCTCCGACCCCCGCAGACCTCCTACTCGCCTCCTACACCCCGGTGGGGTTCCCCCAGGTCGGGAAGCCCGCACTTCAGGACGAAAAATGGGGATAATCCTATTTTCTGCTTGTTAACTACCTGTTAACAGGCAGTTAATAGGTTTAATCCCTTCCTGCCTCCAAGGAGACGGGACCCGGGGCTGTACGGCTTCCCGCCTCCTGGCAAGAGGGCACGGAGGCGGGCTGGGGGTGGGTTTGCCACCCGCCCCCAAATTCTGCCACTTTCCCGGCAGTCCCGCCTCCATACCCACCTCCTTGGGGCTGGTAAAATCCAGCCCTATCTATTTCAAAAGGTTACAAGTACTCAAGGACATTTATGAACTGAATATTTGTGGCTCCTGGGGGGGCAGGGGGAGAGAAACCGTTGAGAAGATGAAAGACTTGGTATTTACCTGATAGCGTAGTAAACAGCGATATGGTTGGCATGTCCACTCACTCCACCTTCATCAAACGTCAACACCTGCAAGAGCAAAATGAAGGATGAAACACACCAGCCCCTGCCACCAGCGACACAAAGAAGGATAAAGAGGGCTATCCATAAAGGGCTCCCTCCAAAGGGAAGGATCTGCTGCTGCAGTAAGGACCCTCCCTCCAGTAAGAATTGCCATTTTGATGCATATTGCCGAGCACAGTTTTTAGGGCCAAGGTGCTCAGCGGAATAAGGTTTTAGCGGCCCTGAGGTTTCAGGATCAATGTAACTGCTCAGCTGTTTCCGATATTGTGCGGTTTATTTTGAGTTTATTGCAGTTGGTAACTTCACTGCTGAATATGGAGGAGCTCTTAAAAAAAAAAAAAATCCTGCACGGACATCAACATCGGCACCCAGTTGAATTGCTGCACCATCTCTTGTACTAGTCGGTGGCATGACCCTGACCCTTCCCCCCACTAAAAAAGGGGGGGGGGGAGGGGTCAGGTGAGGGGAAATTTAGAAATCTGAAGAGAAAGGTCAAGGCAATAGAGCAGTGTAGCGATTTGGGTAAAAATAAGCAGAGTGTGACAGGACAGAGAGTTTAACGGTAGCAGTGCAGCAGAGAATAAGGTCAAAGCAGGGAATAATGGTAAAAAATTTAAATTAAAGACTCTTTATCTGAATGCACGAAGCATTCGTAACGAGATAGACGAACTAGTGACACAAATAGAGATAAATGGGTTTGATCTAATAGCCATTACAGAGACGTGGTTGCAAGGTGGCCAAGGTTGGGAACTAAATGTTCCAGGGTACTTGACATTTCGAAAAGACAAGCAGAATGGAAAAGGAGAGGGAGTAGCCCTGATAATAAAGGATGACATAAGGACAGTAGCGAGAAAGGATCTCCGCTCGGAAGATCAGGAAGTAGAATCAGTATGGGTGTAGATAAGGAATAACAAGGGGCAGAAAACACTGGAAGGAGTAGTATATAGGCCCCCTAAGAGTAGCTATACCGTTGGACAGAATATTAATCAAGAAATAGTAGGAGCTTGCAACAAAGGTAATGCAATAATCTTGGGGGACTTTAATCTTCATATAGACTGGACAAATGAAATTGGCAAAGGTAGTCTGGAGGACGAGTTCATGGAATGCATTCGGGACAATTTCCTAGAACAATATGTCATGGAACCAACCAGGGAACAGGCTATTTTAGATCTTGTATTGTGTAATGAGACAGGGTTAATTAGCAATCTCATAGTAAAGGATCCTCTGGGGCAGAGTGATCATAATATGATAGAATTTCATGTTAATTTTGAGAGTGACTTGCCTAAGTCCGAAACTAGAGTCTTAGACTTAAATAAAGCCAATTAAATAGGTATGAGGGGCGAGTTGGCTAAGGTAGATTGGAAAAATAGATTAAAAGGTCTGGCGGTAGATAAGCAGTGGCTAGCATTTAAAGAAATATTTCATAATTCTCAACAAAAATACATTCCATTGAGAAACAAAAACTCCATGGGAAAAGTGATCCAACCGTGGCTAACTAAAGAAGTTAAGGATATCATTAGATTGAAAGAAGAAGCTTATAATGTTGCAAGGAATAATAGCAAGCCTGAGGATTGGGAGAGTTTCAGAAACCAGCAAAAGCTGACCAAAAAATTGATAAAAAGGGAAAAAATAGAATGAGAGAAAACTAGCAAGAAATATAAAAGCAGATTGTAAGAGCTTCTACAAGTATGTAAAAAGGAAAAGAGTAGCAAAAGTAAACGTTGGTCCCTTAGAGGCTGAGACAGGAGAAATTATTATGGGGAATAAGGAAATGGCAGAAATGTTAAACAAATATTTTATATCTGTCTTCACAGTAGAAGACACAAAAAGCTTATAAAAAATGGTGGGGAACCAAGGGTCTAATGAGGGTGAGGAACTTAACGTAATTAATATAAGTGGAGAAAAAGTACTAGAGAAACTAATGGGACTAAAGGCCGACAAATCCCCTGGACCTGACGGCCTACATCCTAGGGTTCTAAAAGAGGTGGCTTAGAGATAGTGGATGCATTGGTTTTGATCTTCGAAAATTCCCTAGATTCTAGAATGGTCCCAGCGGATTGGAAGTTCGCAAACGTAACACATTCAAGAAAGGAGGGAGAGAGAAAACAGGGAACTACAGGCCAGTTAACCTGACATCAGTTGTCGGGAAAATGCTGGAATCCATCGTTAAGGAAGTGGTATCAGGGCACTTAGAAAATCATAACATGATTAAGCAGAGTCAACATGATTTTATGAAAGGGAAATTGTGTTTGACAAATTTATTAGAGTTTTTTGAGGATGTAACTAGCAGGGTAGATAAAGGGGGACCAGTGGATGTAGTATATTTGGATTTCCAAAAGGCATTCGATAAGGTGCCACATAAAAGGTTATTACACAAGATTAGGGCTCATGGGGTTGGGGGTAATATAGTAGCATGGATAGAGGATTGGTTAACTGAGAGAAAACAGAGAGTAGGGATAAATGGATCTTTTTCAGGTTTGCAGGCTGTAACTAGTGGGGTGCCTCAAGGATCAGTGTTGGGGCCTCAGCTATTTACAATCTATATTAATGACCTAGATGAAGGGACCAAGTATAATGTATCCAAGTTTGCTGATGATACAAAGCTAGGTGGGACAGTAAGCTGTGAGAAGAACACAAAGGCTTGGGAGCGGGTCAGCTGGTTTCCGGGTTCCAGTCCCATCCCCAACTTCATCCGGCCAACGGACGTGATTTTACGTCGATTGGCCTTGTGAAACCCACCCTGCAGGCTTGTTGGCCAATTAAGAAGAAGCCGGTCTGATGACGTCATTTGATGACACGTCATCTGCCGGTTTTCTTAAAGGGACCACGCACATTTTTTCTGACAGCTCATTTCTCAGTGTTTGACAGCTTTGAGGTGCTGCAAACATTGACAATGACTGTTCACAGGTGAGTTATTGCACCCAGACTCCCTCGTTAGGCTAGAACAGATGGCAGCTGCAGGTGAGGTTACAGAAGCGCTCTGTCACTGGTGAGAGAGGTTCTCCCAATCAGGTGGGACGAGACAGTCAATTCAAAACTTCTTACCTACGAAAAGTCTAAATGCATTAAAAATGATTTTCCCAACATTTTCTTACCTCTGAAACTCACCAGTGCACCATTGGATCCTTCACACCACTTCTGCAGCTGTCATCAATGCAGAAACATTACAGCAGACTCACAACACGCCACACTTACCTGGCATGGTGTCCGGACTGTCGGGAAGCCCGAAGTAGAAGTGTCAAAATTGCAAAAGAGCCTATTAACTGCCTGTTTACAACCTTTAACAGGCAGTTAAGTGGCTATAATCCTCTACCCACCGCTAGGTGTCGGGTCCATGCACAAATCGGGGACCCGACACTTGGGAAGATTGATTGGAGGCGGGTTGACAGCGGGTTTCCTGCCCGGTCAATCTTTGCGATTTTGCTGGATATCCTGCCTCCAAATCCGCCCCCTGAGCGCTGGCAAAATTCCGGCCAAAGAGTCTGCAAAGGGATATAGATAGACCAAGTCAATGGGCAGTAAGGTGGCAGATGGAGTATAATGTAGGGAAATGTGAGGTTATTCACTTTGGTAGGAAGAATAGAAAAACAGAATATTTTTTAAATGGTGAGAAACTTTCAAATGTTGGTGTTCAGAGAGATTTGGGTGTCCTCGTACAAGAAACACAGAAAGCTAGCATGCAGGTACAGCAAGCAATAAGGAAGGCAAATGGCATGTTGGCCTTTATTGCAAGGGGGTTGGAGTATAAGAGTAAGGAAGTCTTGCTATATTGTACAGGACCTTGGTGAGACCACACCTGGAGTACTGTGCACAGTTTCGGTCTCCTTATCTAAGGAAGGATATACTTGCCTTGAAGGCGGTGCAATGAAGGTTCACTAGATTGATTCCTGGGATGAGAGATTGTGTAGAATGGGGCTATACTCTCTGGAGTTTAGAAGAATGAGAGGTGATCTCATTGAAACATACAAGATTCTGAAGGGGATTGACAGGGTAGATGCTGAGAGGTTGTTTCCCCTGGCTGGAGTGTCTAGAACTAAGGGGCATAGTCTCAGGATAAGGGGTCGGCCATTTAAGACTGAGATGAGGAGGAATTTCTTCACTCAGAGGGTTGTGAATCTTTGGAATTCTCTGCCCCAGAGGGCTGTGCATGCTGAGTCTTTGAGTATATTCAAGGCTGAGATAGATAGATTTTTGGACTCTGGGGGAATCAAGGGATATGGAGATCGGGCGGGAAAGTGGAGTTGAGGTCGATGATCAGCCATGATCTTATTGAATGGCGGAGCAGGCTCAAGGGGCCGTATGGCCGACTCCTGTTCCTATTTCTTGTGTTCTTATGTACATTACTGTCACACCACATGTATCTTAAATGCATTGGGGAAAGGTCTGACCCAGTTGCCAATAAAAGCAGTATCCCCAATTTCAATGTATAAGATCAACAAGAAATGACCAGGCTTGTTTTTGCACAATGGTGACTGCAGTAAAACTGATACAGCGGATGGGGGAGCTGCTGATGGCGACAGCAAGGCCTTATGACAGAGATGCCTCTGACTTCTGGCTGGCTGCTCACAACTAGACTCAATCAGTGAACAGTGGAGAGTGGGCTGGATGGGGTGGAGGGAAGGGGGGAAGGAGGGAGGGAGGAGGAGGAAGGTGAAGGGGTGAAGGGGAGGAGGAGGAGGAGTGAAGGGGTGGAGGAGGAGGGAGGGGAAGGGAGGAGGGAAGGGAACGGAGAATAGGGAGGACAGTGTCTATTGTGGTGAGGTGGGGATGGCTGAGGTGCCAAGTGGTGTCCGAGAAGGGATGCAGGTAACATCTCTTTTGGGGGTGGGGGGCAGTAGATGGTGGATTATGTTTGTTTTCGGTTCAATTCACACTAACTTGGTGAATATTGTGAAACGCACCAGCTCACGCTGCTCCATTCAGGCTGCGGTCATTAATAAACCTGCCGGGGTGAACGCAGCTCCTTGAATATTTCTATGCTAGGACAAGCCCTTCACACAGTGCCCCATCTCTTCAGTTTACAGTAGCACAGGATTATCATTGCAACAACCCCAAAAAACTAGTTAGTGCCCCTCCAATTCAGTGGGGCCTGTAAATTAGCCACAATAAACAAAGCACAACCACCAATCCCTAAGCAAAGGAGGAGGAAGTCTGCTTCATTATTTACATGATGTGGAGATGCCGGTGTTGGACTGGGGTGGACAAAAATGAGAAGTCGCACAACACCAGGTTATAGTCCAACAGATTTATTTAAAATTACAAGCTTTCGGAGCTGTCGCCCCTTCCTCAGGTAGAGTAACTGTGAGAGAATCTATCAGAATTCACAGAATATAAACACAGAGAAAATGCATTCAAATCTAGGGAAAGATTTGAATGCATTTTCTCTGTGTTTATATTCTGATAGATTCTCTCACAGTTACTCTACCTGAGGAAGGGGCGACAGCTCCGAAAGCTTGTAATTTTAAATAAATCTGTTGGACTATAACCTGGTGTTGTGCGACTTCTCATCATTATTTACAGACATGGACAGCCTGGGAGCAAAGCTGCAACTTGCCGACCCACTGGTGTCCTTATTATTGCTGGCACCGGCAGGGTCAGTAACTTTTCAACTTCCATCAAGCCCAGTCTCTCTTCCTGGTTGGGAAATGGCTCATGTAAGGAACACAACATTCAATAACTGGGATTCAGTGTGCGGTTTCCTCAGCGATACGAAAAATAACCAACCTTCTGCCTATTGAGCCTGATCCAGGGGGAAGAGCGGCAATGTCCTTGGTGCTTGTCCCTCCCGCTTCAGATAAAGCAGATTCTTTACTGAGGGTTTCGCAGGAGCTTAGATGCAGCAGCACAGTTGTGTGGCACCACTGCTTCCGGGATTCAAACCAGCAGCAAAGAAATGTAGGAGGACCTGGAGGGATGGTCAGTGCCACCCTGCCCAGCTCAGGCCTCTGAAAGGTCAGTGCCACCCTGCCCAGCTCAGGCCTCGGAATAACTGCTTGACCTTTCATGCCTACGTGCTCGCCCGCCACAGTTACTTCACATTGCGTCACTACACTTTGACCGAGGATGATCAGCACCAACACAGCTCCGGTTCAGGACTGGCAAATCCAAAACATTTCACCTGAAGAATAAACTTTAATATGTGGAGCAGTCAGGCTGTAGGTCCCAAGCTTCTCTCCAACCTGCAAGCACCTAAAATTGATTACATTGAGCCTAACTATGTCCTGGGAGTTGCAGGTCTATGGGGAAAGTGTAGGGTAGTGGCATTAATTGGTAGCTCTTTCAAAGAGCCAGCACCGGCATAATGGGCCGAATAGCCTCCTCTGTGTTGTATGATTCGGTGATTCTATGAGTCCCCACAGAAAATTATAATCTAGTCAGAATATAGAAAAAAATTAATTCTGGCCAGGTTACTCAAGGTCAGTACAGGGAGATTAATCAAACCTCCTACATCAACAGGAGATGAAGCAAGAATTACACAACCTGCAATGACTGACATCTCTCCAATATTTCTCCCAATCTTAACCACATAACCTTTATAGCGGAAGGTGAAAGGTCACACTGAGGCGTGTTGTTAAATCTGAAATACCTCAACCTCTTTTTCAGCTTTCAAATGCCACATACTTCCTCTAACTATGCAACACGAACTGAAACATTATCTTTACATGACTGTGTCTGTGCAGAATGAAGCTGGTATGGATGCATCGCTGCCACTTCACTATGGACACCAAACCAGCCTCAAACCCACTCTGCCAAGCCCATCACACTAGGTAACCGGCAGCAGTGGTGAAATACCTGGGACAGTGCTCAGAAAAAAACTTGAAATAACTGGAGGAAAACCATAAGGGATTCTACTAAGAAACTCATCATAGGAGAGAGAGAGCAAGCGAGTGAGAAAGAGAAAGCGAGACAGAGAGAGAGCGAGATAGACAGACAGAGAGACAAGAGCGAGAGAGAGAGATAGAGAGGGAGAGAGAGAGAGAGCCAGAGAGACAGAGAAAGAGCCAGAGAGAGAGAGAGACACACAGAGAGAGACAGAGAGTGATAGAGAGCGAAAAACAGAGAGCGACAGGAGACAGAGAGACAGAGAGCGAGAGAGAGCCAGAGAGCGAGCCAGAGAGAGAGAGCCAGAGAGAGAGAGAGAGACAGAGAGCCAGAGAGAGAGAGAGAGAGAGACAGAGAGCGATAGAGAGAGGCAAAGAGAGAGAGAGAGAGTCAGAGAGAGAGAGAGAGAGAGAGACAGACAGACAGAGAGCGATAGAGAGAGGCAAAGAGAGAGAGAGAGAGAGAGTCAGAGAGAGAGAGAGAGACAGACACCAATGAATCACAAGGGATCTCAAAGTCCATGTCGTTGCCTCTCTGCAATCTGGAAATACAGGACCAAAGCAAATTACAATACAAAAGGCCGATCTGTTGTTGCTCCTGCAAAGGGAGCAGCTCCACAATCAAACCCGCCATCAGCAGTGCAATAACATAACACACCACTGGGGGGTGCTTTACACTGTGTCCTTGTGGGAATGATGTGGAGATGCCGGCGTTGGACTGGGGTGGACAAAAATGAGAAGTCGCACAACACCAGGTTATAGTCCAACAGATTTATTTAATTTTACAAGCTTTCGAAGCAGTTTGCTCCTTCGTCAGGTAAGTTAGCAATGAGAGAGTTTCCTTGTGGGAAAGAAAGGGAATTTATGACAGGAAAAGTGAGACAGGTGAAATGGGCATCGTCAAATAACCCCAGCAGAAGGGAGGTAGAAAACAAGGAATACAAGATGAAAAGTCGAGAATCATCTGCACAGGCAGAGAAATATTCCTTCTGCATTCCTCCAGGGGCAAAACTGCACACTCATCAACTGAAGCAAAATGACATAAGGAAGCAGGCAGCGTTTGGCCTCACCAGGCTGAAGTGATGCATCTGTAGGTGTCTGAGAATAAGCATCGCGATGAGCTCTGGGTCCCAGTGCACTCCGGGATGGTCTGGAAGATCTCTACAGAAAATAAATAAGGAAAGAAAAAAGTTCAGCCACCGATAGAATGGTAGATCACAGAAGCCTGTTCATCCCATCAACTTCATGGTAATGTTTCTCCCACACGGCATCTAGTCTAACGGTACTGCTGCTCACTCCCCATATAACCTTTAATATACGTCTTATATTCAAGACAGAGATGATAAATTTTTGGATACCAAGAGACTCAAGGGGATATGGGGATCGGGCGGGAAAGTGGAGATGAGGTAGAAGATCAGCCATGATCTTATTGAATGGCGGAGCAGGCTCGAAGGGCCAAATGGCCGACTCCTGCTCCTATTTCAGATGTTCTTATGTAATTTATGGACTCTGCTTCAAGAACAATATACTAGCAGAAAAGTTCACTTTTTAACGACACTGTACAAAGATTTTTTTCTAATCAACAACAACAAGTATTTATACAGCGCCTTTAATGTAGCAAAACATCCCAAGGCGCGTCACAGGAGCGATTTAACACCGAGCCACATAAGGAGATTTCAGGACAGGTGACCAAAAGCTTGGTCAAAGAGGTAGGTTTTAAGGAGCGTCTTAAAGGAGGAAAGAGAGGTAGAGAGGCGGAGAGGTTTAGGGAGGGAATTCCAGAGCTCGGGGCCCAGGCAGCTGAAGGCACGGCCACCAATGGTGGAGCGATTAAAATCAGGGATGCAGAAGAGGCCAGAATTGGAGGAGCGCAGATAGCTCTGAGGATTGTAGGACTGGAGGAGATTACAGAGATAGTGAGGGGCGAGGCCATGCAGGGATTTGAAAACAAGGATGAGAATTTTAAAATTGAGGCGTTGCCGGACCGGGAGCCAGTGTAGGTCAGCGAGCACAGGGGGTGATGGTTGAAGGGACCATTTCACCGATATCACCATCACACACCAACAAATAAGCTGTACATTATCTGGGGCAAGAAGAGACTAACCTGGTTGAAAGGGCAGGAGTGACAGCAGTGCACATGCTGTTGTATTTGGGAACTGGGAGTGGTTGAGCAGGCAGACAGTGCAAGCACTTTCTAAGGCAGTGGTTTTCAAACTGGGGTCTGTAAAGACTTTCCAGGGGGGTCCACGAAATAATGTGAGCAGCGGCCGCAGGCAGGCTTGGTTCGAGCCAAGTGCGGCCACCACATGCGCAGTGTAGAGTGGGCTGGCTGTCTCACCTAGGAGGGGAGCGTGCATGGAGGAACGCTGAGAGCGGCATCAAGATCGCCACGTAGCCCCGCAGTTACTAAGGCTGGTGGTGGATGCCAGAACATAGGAACATAAAAATTAGGAGCAGGAGTAGGCCATACAGCCGCTCGAGCATCATGGCTGATCGTCGACCTCACCCTTTTTCAAGAGAGGGAAGTTTATAAGCAAAATACCGTGGAGCTGGTGGAACTGTCCTGTGACCGCGCACTGAATATTAAGTTTCAGGAACAAACACCTTCCTAGTTTTGGCCATCTGTTGCTGCGGAGTTTCCAGAATTGGTAAAAGACGCGATGAAAGTGTTGCTACCTTTCCCAACAACATACATTTGTGAAACATCATTTTCTGCTGTGGCAGCAATGAAGACAAAGCACAGGTCCTATCTAGAAGTGGAGAATGATTTACAAGTGTCATTGTCAAACATCACACCAAGGATAAACAGACTTTGCAGTGAGAAGCAGGCACACCCATCTCACTGATATCTGTAAGTAAATACCTGTTTTCTTAAAAGCATTATTAAAATACTCTTTACATGCAACACTCCCATATTACGGGTATTATATAGTATTATAATTTAGATGGGGGGTCCATAAGAAGTAGGAGCAGGAGTAGGTCATTCGGCCCCTCGAGCCTGCTCCGCCATTCAATAAGATCATGGCTGATCTGATCTTGGCCTCAACTCCACTTCCCTGCCCGCTCCCCATAACCCTTGACTCCCTTACCTTTCAAAAATCTGTCCATCTCCACCTTGAATATATTCAATGATCCAGCCTCCACAGCTCTCTGGGGAAGAGAATTCCAAAGATTCACGACCCTCAGAGAAGAAATTCCTCCTCGTTTCCGATTTAAAAGGGTGCCCCCTTATTCTGAAATTATGCCCCCTAGTTCTAGATTCCCCCAGGAGGGGAAACATCCTCCCTGCATCTACCCTGTCAAGCCCCTTCAGAATCTTATGGGGGCTAAATTCGGTTGATTTGCGCCTCCCGTTAGCACCCTAAGAGGGCGCGCTAACGGGGCACAAATCAACCAGCATCTGGGCGCAGCGCCGCTAACGTCTCCCGCGAAATTCAGCGGGGGCACTAACCGTTAGCGCCGTGCGGCGACGACGTCATTGCCGTGCGCAGCGCCCCAGCTGTAATATTGGGTGGCGCCCCCCGACTTACCGCTGGACGCTATGTCTGACGGGGTCAGGGGGGCTTACCTGCGGCCGGGGTGGCGCTAGTTAAAGGGGAGGTGGCGGGCGGCCATTTTTGTTGCTGGCTGCCTGCCAGCACCTGCCCCCGTTGCTGTCCCCGGCCCCGTGAAGTCCCCCCCGCGGGGTGCCGGCTGCTCTCCGTGAGCCCAGCACTCCTCTTGAGTGCCGGGCTCGTTTGCCGGCACTCCCGATCCCTGGTGGCCCAGCTGGGCGCCGGGACGCACTGCGCCAGGCCCCTCCCCTTTAATAAGGGGAGGAAGGCCTGCAGTACCGCGGTGTGACGTGCCGCAGCGTCATAGCTCCGCGGTTTTGGCTCGCAGCGCCCCAAGAGGGACATGGGGCGCTTCCAGTAGCGCCCCTCCTCCCTCTCGGGGCGCTACCTGGGAAAATTGGCCGTGGGGGTGCTAACTTTTTCGGGGCGCTCCCGAATTTTTACCCCTATATGTTTCAATAAGATCCCCTCATTCTTCTAAACTCCAATGAGTATAGGCCCAACCTGCTCAACCTTTCTTCATAAGACAGCCCCTTCATCTCCGGAATCAACCTCGTGAACCTTCTCTGAACTGCCTCCAATGCAAGTCCCTGATTAATAATCCATTTGAAAAGGGGCCTTCAACCAATAAAGTTTGTGAACCACTGTTCTAAGGCAACAGGGACCAAAGAAGCGATGAGGCAGGCCTAAACCACTGTGGACAGATACAGGTCATGCGAGTTCAAGCAGAAATAGCTACAGGCAACAGCTTGAGGATCATCAGGCTTCAAAGAGCCAAATATGTGCAACGTATAATCTGTTAAGGACTGATGGGCTGATTAAAGGAGCTGTATTACTGTAGAACACTGTAGAAATCAGAGTTTCCTGTGGGTTTAATGCTCTCAGGTGACCCATGTCCAGGTACAGTAAGGATTTGGCACTAAGTACGACAGCAATAAACAGATGATCGGTAGGTGCAGGTGGCACGAGGAATATACAGGAAGAGCAGTTTCCATCTTAAGCCCGGCTTCAGAGCTGTGGGCAAGTTCTTCTAGAATATTTACAACATTTCCATAAGTCTTTTAAGAGCTTAGGTGTAGAAAGAGAATAAGTCTTTGGGTCTGCTGAGCCTGTCACTTCTAACTGACCAGGAATAATCTGATCTGTCGTAAACTCATCTATTTAATTTCACAAGGGAAATAAATAACTAAAGGAAGCTCTTGCGGGAAAGTGAACTGAAATCTTACCCTGACCCTGAGAAATGTCAGAACATAAATGGACATCATTTAACCCAACCAGCTGCCTTCCAACAATGATCTGGGCATGGGCCAGGAATAACCCCAGTATCCCATACTGTATCTGCTGATATCCGAGAATACTTTGGTCCCTCTCACAACAGTCCAAGACTCAGATACAGTTCAGATCCATGAGTGCATTTCTCCAGGAGTTTGAAAATATATTGAACCTTGTGGGAGGCAACAGACTTTGGGAGAAACTCTAGAACTACACTCCTCTTCACGAGCTTGCAATGTTCCCTGGAATTAGTGTTTTTTTTTCCAAATATTGACAGCTCACTGCACCCAGCATATGTTCCAATTCAAGCTGGAATACAGCAGTGTATTTGTGGTTACTTGACTGGTCTGCTTACTCAACATGTTATTCCATGTATTTCACAAAAGGTCAATGATTACCTGTGTACATAGCCCACCCACATTAACATGTAGCTGCTGGTTACTAGCGGATTAATCAGTAGCCGCACACCCGGATTAACAGGTAATTGCTGGTTACTCAGGTATAAACCAGTAACCACATGTACCAGCAAACCTTGATTAATGTGTGTAACAGAGTGCAGTTTAATATTCGCATTGTCATTTACTTCTTTGTTTCCACATGCTCTTTCTAAATTTCTCTTTAGATATAAAATAAAACTGGTTTAATCTCTGTACTTCACTACGTCCTTTGCTGCTGGGTATTTGATGTTAAAGGAAAAACAGTTCTTCCAGGTTGGGAAGTGGTTTTAACCCAACACATGGGATTATATGAGGCTCCTCCCCCACCCCACCGAGGCTTCATAGGTACTGAACCACGCAGATCCGAGGCTCCAGGTCCCAGCCCTTGTCTGGGCAGTGTTAGCTGGTCTCAGCTAGGGTGTGACAATTGGCCTGAACACCTTCGAGTTAGGGAGGGAGTGTGGGCTGGGGTCCTGATTACTGTCCAGTGATCGCTGCTGGAAAGTGTGCGGATGGATGTTGGGTGAGAATAGAATCAGATTTTGCTGTGATACCTCTACCCATTGGTCAATTATCTTGCCCACACTCGATATTGAGGCGCAAACATAAAGAACGTCCCGTCCCCTACGTGAGGTATCGGAGGAACACAGACACCCGTGGAAACACATCGCAGCAAGTGTCAGCTCCTTCAGAAAACTGCAGGGCTCTGGGGAAAGAGCAGGGGAGTGGGACTAACTGGAGAACTCTTTCAAAGAGCCGGCACAGGCACGATGGCCTCACTTTGTGCTGTAAGATTCTGTGACCATTTAATTCCACATTTCTGTATTCAATTACTACTGCACTTCTAAAATGCCACAAATAGTGTTGGGAATGATTAAAACTTTAACAAAATGATTTAAGTGCATGGAGTTGTGTGTGGCAAGTCAGTAGGAGTAATTCTGAAGTGATATCCTGTTTGGGATCATGGTCTAAACAGAATGTGAGCCAGAATCCCAGAGACATACTTTATTCTCACAACTGAAGATGAACTCCTGGTGCGGAAAAGCTCAAACACCAGATGCATTCTTCTCAAATTAACCCGATGCGCTGCGCTCCCCTCCCCCGCAGTCCACTCTAATGATAATGTGACATGGGAGCAGACAGGAGTGTGTCTGAGGCCAGCAACACTAGAATGATCACAATGCAAGCAGCCACTCCTCTTCACTCCTCTTCAGCTATTCTAAGCTCCTTTGTTGTGACTTTAAATCTTTGGTGAACCTCACTGTTAGTGTTAATGGGCATCATGCTTGCACTTGCACTGCGAGGCGGGCGAGGCTCTCAGCTAGTTATAGATATAGTCGAAACAAGTATGAGGTCCTGGCACTAACCCTGCTTGGCACTGCATACTGGAGCACCACATCACCCAGCCCAGCACCATCCATTCTTCTCTCCAGATCAGGGTGCAGCATTGAGGTAGCTGTGGACACGCTTCAGCAGTAAAGGTAGTTTTAATATTTGTACAGTTCATAACCTCTGGCTCTCCCCAGCCCCCGCCCCCACATCCCTGCTCAACAAGGCACAGCTGGGAGTTTGCTGGTTAGCTCAAGGTCAGAGTGCACACTTTCACAAAGGATTTCGGCACATTGTGAGAGGCCCCACTGTGCAGCCAGGCTGGGCAAGGGATCAGTGCATTAATTACAGACTACACAAGTCACTAGGTCACGGTGTTTGAAGGGGGAGGGGGACTGGGGCCAAGAAGGGAAATGAATCACAGACCTCCATACAGTCCAGCAAAGCAGCATTTAATGCTGGTGATTTGCTGTGGATCACACTACGTGCAAGGTCAGCTGTTCCCTCAGAGCCCAGCCTGCCCTGCTCACTGAAGGCCAGGACAGGGCTTTCTGACTGTGTTCTCCTCTATTCTGCAATTCCTTTCTTCCAGGTCCCAGTTCCAAATCTGAGTCGAGGTGGAGAGGTTGAGCTGGCCTCAGTGCCCCTGCTCTGGAGAGGGGAGTGGGTAGGGATACCTGCCAGGACCCTGTTTCTGGTCACTATTTAGTGACCCTCGTTGGAAGGTTCACATGTAGGGACAGGTTGGTCTTGTCTGTGATGCTTTCCACAGACGGATAACCATCTGGCTCACACACAGAATCATCAATTGGGTGAGGTACTGAAAAGCAAACAGCACGTGGTATCGCAACTTTGCATGCATCAGTGCATCGGTTTTGTAGTTGCTGTAAGAACATAAGAACATAAGAACATAAGAAATAGGAGCAGGAGTAGGCCAATCGGCCCCTCGAGCCTGCTCCGCCATTCAATAAGATCATGGCTGATCTGATCCTAACCGCCAATCTACTATCCATCACAGAACCATCTCCTGCATCTAACAGAATTGCACACACGAAATAGGAGCAGAATCAGGCTACACAGTCCCTGGGCCCGCTCCACTACCCACAGGGCCATGACCGATCCGAACCTAGACTCATGTCCAAATTCCTGCCCGCTCCCCGTAACCCTTAATGCCCTTTACTTCTAGGAAACTGTCTATTTCTGTTTTAAATTTAATTAATGTTGTAGCTTCTACAGCTTTTTGTGGCAGCATATTCCATGGACCTACCACCCTCTGAGTGAAGTAGTTCCTCCTCATCTCAGTTTTGACACAGCTTTTAAGGAAGACAAACATTTGAAACCAGGGAAGACTTAGGGCTATGGGGAGAGAGCGGGGCAGTGGGATTAGTTTGGAATTGATACAGGGCTATGAGGAGAGAGTGGGGCAGTGGGATTAGTTTGGAATTGATACAGGGCTATGAGGAGAGAGTGGGGCAGTGGGATTAGTTTGGAATTGATACAGGGCTATGAGGAGAGAGTGGGGCAGTGGGATTAGTTTGGAATTGATACAGGGCTAGGGGAAGAGAGCGGGGTAGTGGGATTAATTTTGGATTGATACAGGGCTATGAGGAGAGAGTAAGGCAGTGGGATTAGTTTTGGATTGATACAGGGCTATGAGGAGAGAGTGGGGCAGTGGGATTAGTTTGGGATTGATACAGGGCTATGGGGAGAGAGCGGGGCAATAGGATTAGTTTTGGATTGATACAGGGCTAAGGAGAGAGAGCGGGGCAGTGGGATTAGTTTTGGATTGATACAGGGCTATGAGGAGAGAGCGGGGCAGTGGGATTAGTTTTGAATTGATACAGGGCTATGGAGAGAGAGCGGGGCAGTGGGATTAGTTTGGGATTGATACAGGGCTATGAGGAGAGAGTGGGGCAGTGGGATTAGTTTGGAATTGATACAGGGCTAGGGGAAGAGAGTGGGGCAGTGGGATTAGTTTTGGATTGATACAGGACTATGGAGAGAAAGCGTAGCAGTGGGATTAGTTTTGGATTGATACAGGGCTATGAGGAGAGAGTGGGGCAGTGCGATCAGTTTGGGATTGATACAGGGCTATGGGGAGAGAGCGGGGCAGTGGGATTAGTTTGGTATTGATACAGGGCTATGGGGGATTAGTTTGGGATTGATACAGGGCTATGAGGAGAGAGTGGAGCAGTGGGATTAGTTTTGGATTGATACAGGGCTATGGGGAGAGAGCGGGGCAGTGGGTTTAGTTTGGTATTGATACAGGGCTATGGGGGATTAGTTTGGATTGATACAGGGCTATGGGGGATTAGTTTGGGATTGATACAGGGCTATGAGGAGAGAGTGGAGCAGTGGGATTAGTTTTGGATTGATACAGGGCTATGGGGAGAGAGCGGGGCAGTGGGTTTAGTTTGGTATTGATACAGGGCTATGGGGGATTAGTTTGGATTGATACAGGGCTATGGGGGATTAGTTTGGATTGATACAGGGCTATGGGGGATTAGTTTTGGATTGATACAGGGCTATGGGGGATTAGTTTGGGATTGATACAGGGCTATGGGGAGAGAGCGGGACAGTGGGATTAGTTTTGGATTGATACAGGGCTATGGAGAGAGAGCGGGGCAGTGGGATTAGTTTGGGATTGATACAGGGCTATGAGGAGAGAGTGGGGCAGTGGGATTAGTTTGGAATTGATACAGGGCTATGAGGAGAGAGTGGGGCAGTGGGATTAGTTTGGAATTGATACAGGGCTAGGGGAAGAGAGTGGGGCAGTGGGATTAGTTTGGGATTGATACAGGGCTATGGGGAGAGAGCGGGGCAGTGGGATTAGTTTTGGATTGATACAGGGCTATGAGGAGAGAGTAAGGCAGTGGGATTAGTTTTGGATTGATACAGGGCTATGAGGAGAGAGTGGGGCAGTGGGATTAGTTTGGGATTGATACAGGGCTATGGGGAGAGAGCGGGGCAATAGGATTAGTTTTGGATTGATACAGGGCTAAGGAGAGAGAGCGGGGCAGTGGGATTAGTTTTGGATTGATACAGGACTAAGGAGAGAAAGCGTAGCAGTGGGATTAGTTTTGGATTGATACAGGGCTATGAGGAGAGAGTGGGGCAGTGCGATCAGTTTGGGATTGATACAGGGCTATGGGGAGAGAGCGGGGCAGTGGGATTAGTTTGGTATTGATACAGGGCTATGGGGGATTAGTTTGGGATTGATACAGGGCTATGAGGAGAGAGTGGAGCAGTGGGATTAGTTTTGGATTGATACAGGGCTATGGGGAGAGAGCGGGGCAGTGGGATTAGTTTGGTATTGATACAGGGCTATGGGGGATTAGTTTGGATTGATACAGGGCTATGGGGGATTAGTTTGGGATTGATACAGGGCTATGAGGAGAGAGTGGAGCAGTGGGATTAGTTTTGGATTGATACAGGGCTATGGAGAGAGAGCGGGGCAGTGGGATTAGTTTTGAATTGATACAGGGCTATGGAGAGAGAGCGGGGCAGTGGGATTAGTTTGGGATTGATACAGGGCTATGAGGAGAGAGCGGGGCAGTGGGATTAGTTTGGGATTGATACAGGGCTATGAGGAGAGAGCGGGGCAGTGGGATTAGTTTGGGATTGATACAGGGCTATGAGGAGAGAGCGGGGCAGTGGGATTAGTTTGGGATTGATACAGGGCTATGAGGAGAGAGCGGGGCAGTGGGATTAGTTTGGGATTGATACAGGGCTATGAGGAGAGAGCGGGGCAGTGGGATTAGTTTGGGATTGATACAGGGCTATGGGGAGAGAGCGGGGCAGTGGGATTAGTTTTGGATTGATACAGGGCTATGATGAGAGAGCGGGGCAGTGGGATTAGTTTTGTATTGATACAGGGCTATGGAGAGAGAACGGGGCAGTGGGATTAGTTTTGGATTGATACAGGGCTATGAGGAGAGAGCGGGGCAGTGGGATTAGTTTGGGATTGATATAACAAAGAGCTGTCACAAACACAATGGGGGGGAATTTTTCCAGCCCTGGGGAGGCGGGTATGGAGGCGGGACTGCCGGGAAAATGGCAGAAACTGGGAGCGGGTACCAACCCCGCTCCCAACCCGCCTCCGTGCCATCTTCCCGGGAGGCGGGTCCCCAACTCAAGCAGGGACCCGTCTCCTCGAGATGGGAAGGGGATTAAAGCCAATTAACTGCCTATTAACAGGTAGTTAACAGGCAGTTAAGAGGCTTATCCCCATTTTATGAACACAAGTGCGAGCTTCCCGACGTCTGGAAACCCTGCCAGGGTCAGCGAGGCGAGCAGTGGGTCTGCGGGGGTGAGAGGCGTCGAAAAGTGCGCTGTAGAGGTGAGTGATGTGTGCAAGTGTGGAGAGGTGAGTGAAAAGTGTTAGAAAAATTTACTTACCTTTGTTTCTTCCTGCAGGCTTCAACCCTTTGGGATCCGGAGGTGCCTCATCTCGACGGCAGAGATGACAGAATGGCTGCTGCATTCTCCGATGCAACAGCCATCTGATTTCTGCTAACGAAAGAGGTTTGGTGAGTCTTGAGTACAAGGACTCACCAAAGAACAGAGATTGTCAGTGTTTAACAGCTTCTCAAAGCCGTCAAACGCTGACATTTCATCTATCAAAAATTTTTGACAGAT
The DNA here is from genome assembly GCA_030390025.1 of Squalus acanthias. Classification (NCBI taxonomy): domain Eukaryota; kingdom Metazoa; phylum Chordata; class Chondrichthyes; order Squaliformes; family Squalidae; genus Squalus; species Squalus acanthias. Next base: position 695,470 of record CM059448.1, read on the forward strand.
GAAACGTCATACACTGACGTCCTCTGTCACCGGCTTTCCCTTAATTGGCCTGCTAAGCCCGCAGGGCGGGCTTAACAAGGTCAATCAAGGGAAAATAGCGTGGGTTGGCCAGACGTCATTGAGGGCGGGACTGAAACCCGACAACCAGCCGTCTCGCCCCCAACACGTCCCCATTGATAAAATTCAGCCCAATGACTCAAATGGCCTCCTTCTAAACTGTAAATTTTTATGGTGCTATATCAGACAAGAAGTCACTGCAGCAGCTGTTACTGGTCAACTGAAGAATGACAATCACATGTTTATACCAGACTTTGTAAGCAAATATCAATGATAACCCACTACCATCAGACCGGCCATCAGACGGGTGTTTGTGGAGTGGGGCGTCACCTGTCCTGCAGCTCTACACACAGGAGTGGAACAGGGGGTGATCATTTGTTGGGGGTGTATTTTGCATCTGCTCAATACTGCCCCCTCAAGGTTCAACTGGGAACAGGCTCCGAGTGTCCTGGCACTGTGGGTACAATGGAATGCTGCACTCCTGCCACTGCGTTAAGCACAGACTCCAAACTCACAGCAACATGAAGGTCATCTGTGCTGGAGGACTTCAAATTCAGTCACTCTAATGCACAACTGGTTCAGTCACCAGAGACACAGTCTGGAACCGCATTCCACACTGAAATTTAAAAAAAAAATCTGTAAATGCTCTCAGAATATTCCAGATTCAAAGTAACTGCCACATTCCTAAAGAACTCCAGATGCTCGTGGTATAATGAGGGTCAAGACCACCCCCAAACTGTGCCGACACAAGATACTTGGTATCACTAACTGGAGCTGGCTAGATTCCCACATACCATCCCACAGACAGCCTCTGTTAGATCCCCACATAGTATGGTAAGATCCCCACAGACCACCTTTAGGGCTGGTATGTATCCTGGGACCTTTGGGCTGCTGTTGCAATGGGAGCTTTGACAGTTATCACAGTGATCCCTCACCCTTCTCATTTCTTCTCTGCATTTCCTCTAATGCCACAGCTATGCTTGTGGTCTTCTTGCATTTAACATTAGGTTACCTTAAACTCTCACACAAGAGTAGGGGTCAAGGAATTCCTTTATCAGCATGTGCTGCAAAAGCAGTGCCCCAGTACGGGTAGCTCCCATCACACAATAGAGGGCCAAAGGCACTGCCCAGCCCAAATGGCAAAGAAGGAAAGCAGAACAAGAGCCTCTCCCCAAGCCCGCTCGATGGTCTCGCCTGTGCAATGCCTGGTAAGATGAAGCTGTGCGAATCGGTCGATGTCTGCTCACAGCAGGAGCCAGCGGTGGAGCAAAACAGGGACCGAGAATAAATGAAATTACATTTTTTGAAAAATCTCCAACCTCCAAAGGGTTAAGTGTTCCAGGCAGCTGGGTTGAAAGAACGCCAGCGATAGATACTACTCCAGGAAACCGGAATGTTTAGCAACTGCTGCACCATTGCAACACCACCAGTGACCCGGGGTGACCTCAGAGCAGGCTGCGTTCTGATGCTAATTTTAATAACCTGTGGCTGCTGAAATGCAGTTGCTGAACTCTGACCTACAAAATGGGGGAGGATATTTTTGATTGATAAATTTACTATGGTAACGGAGCAAAGCTCACGTCAGAGATACAGACAGAGATCTGATGTGAAGGGGGGGCTGTAACACTCTCTATGAACTGCTTGAGGAGAAAGGTCACATTGGGAGGAGCTGATCACATTGCTCCGAGGGAGCCTCCGAAAGCAGGAACCCGCAGACAGGCAACCTGACTAACCCAAGCTACTCTGGCAGTGCTGCGCGTCAGGCTGACAACAAGCTGCACCAAGGTGGGCAGATTCAGGATCCTGACGTGGTGAGTTCCCAGCTGGGTGTATTTGGGAATGTAGCTGAGCACTTTTTAATCATGAGAGGAGGGGAACAATAAGGGAGCAGGTTTAACGAACACAAGCTTTACACACCTCCCAGCTGCCGTGACATTTAAAAAGAAGTTAAACATACATCCGAACCAAACCCCTGGACAGTGAGTGATGACAGACTATTCAACTGTGGGGGGACGTGGCACCTAAGCCTGATTGTGTCCTCACGACAGTCCTCACACCTGCACTTTGCAGCAGGAACACTGGGTGATTTTTCTTGGACGCTTGTAGTACTCTCTGACCTGTGTCCTGCTTCCAATAGTCATCCATTGGCCTCCATATTGGGAAGCACATGTGGATCTCGTATTAGGACAGAATCGAGCTTAGCTGGCCAGTCAGTACAATGATCTTTTGTAATCTATGCAGAGACATTTATCTCACCTTGTACTGGATAAGATGAGTCTCAGTGAAGTACAGACAGGTACTGGTGCAGCCCTAATACACAGTGCCATTGAATGGAAGGACGAAGGTTGAACCCACCGTTCCTACAAGCAATTTCTCATCTTAAGTTGAGATGTCAAATAACATTTTCTCAGCATTACAATAGTAAGAGAACAGTCAGAGAACAACAACACAACTTGCATTTATATAGTGCCTTTAACGTAGTAAAAGTCCCATGGCACTTCACAGGAGCGTAATCAGACAAAAATTTAACACCGAGCCACAGAAAGGGATATTAGGACAGGTGACCAAAGACTTGGTCAAAGAGGTAGGTTTTAAGGAGCGTCTTAAAGGCAGAGCTTAGGGCCTAATTGGCTGAAGGCACGGTCACCAATGGTTGGGCAAAGGAAGTGGAGGATGCACAAGAGGCCAGAATTGGAGGAGCGCAGAGATCTCAAAGGGTTGTTTGACCGGAGGAGGTTACAGAAACAGAGGGGCGAGGCCATGAATGGATTTGAACACGAGGATGAGAATTGTAAAATCAAGGCATTGCCGGAATGGGTGCCAATGCAGGTCAGCGAGCACAGGGGTGATGGCTGAACCGGACTTAGTGCGGGTTAGGACACGGGCAGCTTAAGTTTATGGAGGGTGGGAGGTGGGGCGGCCAGCCAGGAGAACATTGGAATAATCGAGTATGGAGGTAACAAAAGCACGGATGAGGATGAGAAGGGTGAGAACAATTACAATGTTTATTTACAACTGATAGTAAATTAGTTATTGGAAACCATCATCAGGGACAAAATAAACTTTCATTTTGAAAGGCATGGGTTAATCAAGGAGAGCCAGCATGGATTTGTTAAAGGTAAATAGTGTCTGACAAACTGATTGAATTCTTTGATGAGGTAACAGAGAAGATGGCTGAATGGTCTCCTTCTGTGCTGTAAATTTCCATGATTCTCTGATGAGGTTGATCAAGGTAGTGCAGTAGGTGTTGTATACATGGACTTTCGGAAGGCATTCAACAAAGTGCTACACAGGAGGCTTATTAAGAAGATGGAAGCCCATGGAATGAAGGGGAAAGTGGTGGTCTGGATACAAAATTGGCTCAGTGATGGGAAGCAAAGGGTGGTGGTGGATGGATGTTTTTCAGACTGGAGGTTGCTTGCAGTGGTGTTCCCCAAGGGTCAGTTTTGGGTCCATTACGCTTTGCAATTTTTATAAACGACCTAGACTCGGGTGTAGGGAGCAGCATTATAAAGTTTGCAGATGATACGAAACTTAGCAAAGTAGTAGATCATGATGAGGATAGCTGTAAACAGGATGGTGAAATGGCCAGAAGCATGGCAGGTGGAGTTCAATGTGGAGAAGTGTGAAGTGATGCACTTTGGGAGGACTAATATGGAAAGACAGTATACTATAAATGGCACGTTTTTGAAAAGTGTAGATCAGCAGAGAGGCCTTGATGTCCAGATACAGAAATCCTTAAAGGTGGCAGGGTTGATAAGGTGGTTAAAAAGGGTCACTTGGGTTTATAAACAGAGGAATAGAATATAAAAGCAGAGATCATGCTAGAACTTTATAAATCATTGGTTAGGCACCACACTTCAGGAAAGATGTAAAGGCATTAGAAAGGGTACAGAGGATGTTACCAGGATGTTACCAGGGATGAGGGGCTTCAGTTATGAGGAAAGGTTGAAAAGTTAGGACTGTTCTCCTTGGAAGGTTAAGAGGTAACCTAATAGAGGTTTTCAAGATGATGAGAGATTTTGATAGAATAAATAGGGAAAAAGTATTCCCTCTGGCGAGTGGGTCAATAACTAGAGGTCATAGATTCAAAATCATTGGAAAAAGATCTAGAGGGGAGATAAGGAGAATTTTTTCACTGAGAGTTGTGGGATCTGGAACGCTCGACCTGAAAATGAGTGGCAACTGATTCCATAAATAATTTTAAAAGGGAGTTGGACGGGTACTAGAGAATGAGGAACTTACAGGGTTATGGACAAAAAGCGGAAATGGAAGACTGCTCTTTCAAACAGCCAGCACAGGCATGACGGGCCGGATGGCCTCCTTCTGTGCTATAAGTTTCTATGATTCTATAAACTTATAGAAAACAAGATGAAATAGAAAGTCAAATTTAATCGCTTAAAACATGGAAATCAGTCATTTTAGGCAAGTAGTAACTGAGGGAAAATGGCAGACGTACTTCAGAGCACCAATTTCATGTTGGTAAAATGATACCATCGCAACAGTTCTGTAACCACAGCAGTGTCAGACTGCAGAATATCTGTCAGATGTGTGATTGCTGATTAGACCTGAGGGGGGCACGGACCGGATACGCCAATATCCCCCCCCTCACTCCAATATCCCCCCCCCGTCACTCCAATATCCACCCCCCTCACTCCAATATCCACCCCCCTCACTCCAATATCCACCCCCCTCACTCCAATATCCACCCCCCTCACTCCAATATCCACCCCCCTCACTCCAATATCCACCCCCCTCACTCCAATATCCACCCCCCTCACTCCAATATCCACCCCCCTCACTCCAATATCCTCCACCCTCACTCCAATATCCACCCTCACTCCAATATCCACCCTCACTCCAATATCCCCACCCTCACTCCAATATCCCCACCCTCACTCCAATATCCACCCTCACTCCAATATCCCCACCCTCACTACAATAGCCCCACCCTTACTCCGATATCCCCCCTCACTCCAATATCCCCCCTCACTCCAATATCCACCCTCACTCCAATATCCCACCCTCACTCCAATATCCCCACCCTCACTACAATAGCCCCCACCCTTACTACAATAGCCCCCACCCTTACTCCGATATCCCCCTCACTCCAATATCCCCCCTCACTCCAATATCCCCCCTCACTCCAATATCCCCACCCTCACTCCAATATCCCCACCCTCACTACAATAGCCCCCACCCTTACTCCGATATCCCCCCTCACTCCAATATCCCCCCTCACTCCAATATCCCCACCCTCACTCCAATATCCCCACCCTCACTCCAATATCCCCCCTCACTCCAATATCCCCACCCTCACTCCAATATCCCCACCCTCACTCCAATATCCCCACCCTCACTCCAATATCCCCACCCTCACTCCAATATCCCCCCTCACTCCAATATCCCCACCCTCACTCCAATATCCCCACCCTCACTCCAATATCCCCCCTCACTCCAATATCCCCACCCTCACTCCAATATCCCCACCCTCACTCCAATATCCCCACCCTCACTCCAATATCCACCCTCACTCCAATATCCCCACCCTCACTCCAATATCCCCACCCTCACTCCAATATCCCCACCCTCACTCCAATATCCCCCCCTCACTCCAATATCCCCCCTCACTCCAATATCCCCACCCTCACTCCAATATCCCCCCTCACTCCAATATCCCCACCCTCACTCCAATATCCCCACCCTCACTCCAATATCCCCACCCTCACTCCAATATCCCCCACCCGTACACCGATATCCCCCCCGTCACTACAATATCCACCCCCCTCACTCCAATATCCCCCACCCTTACTCCAATATCTCCCCCACCCTTACTCCGATATCCCCCCCACCCTTACTCCGATATCCCCCCCACCCTTACTCCGATATCCCCACACCTTCACTCCAATATCCCCACACCCTCACTCCGATACTCCAATATCCTCACAGCAACATCATATAGAGACAATATTGGATGATTAACAGAGCCTCACATTCCCATGGGAATGGAGCAAGAGATTTTCAGGAGGTGACAGTGGCAGTTACGAGACCAGTCGGTATCAATTAAGGCCAGTTTGATTCCCATGTGCAAATGATATTGTTTCTGACATGAGGAAACCCAACCATGAATGAGTCCTAATGGGATTCCTCCCAAGTTTTCTACCTTCCTGCCTTGTTGTGTTTTATGTGATTGCGTTTTCAGCCGTGTCATTCACTACAATGGAGGTATATTGTTATGGAGGGTGAAGGGTTAGTGGGTAGTCAAGAATACTTGGACAGAACCAAACCATTACGAAATGAAGCAGTGCGGATACTTACTTCACAGCTCCTGTGTAACCTGCCACAATGGCGCCAGGTCCCAGTGTACTACAGGCGCGGGTCCACACACAGATGGCAGCTGGGTAGATGGTCATGATGCAGTCGGTAGTTATTAGCGAGCACTGTTCTCACGTGTTTGTTTGTTTGATGGAGATGTGCTGTATGTTTAGAGGCTCCCAAAATGGCGGCAGCCAAAGACTCCATTGTCACAGCTGCTCAACATCTGTAGATCCATGCCCATTGGCAGGGTGAATAGCTCTGGGTGGCTGCTCACACTCCAATCACAAGTGACTCCAACCCCCTATCATTCATATAAACCCTTTATCAATGAAATTACTTGGGGTTTGTGAAATTGATGAACATATTCTATGAACATTTTAATTTCCCAAGTTTATAGGCAATGTGTGCAGCTGAGGGGAAGCTCAGATTACTGTTGATTTATATACACTACATGCTCATTACTGGCCTCAAGCCTCAGAGATGAAAACAGCACAAGGTCAGTGGAGTTCACCCAGCAACGCTACACAGCACTCAGCTGTCATGCCTGATAAGGCAAACACAGACTTAATGGGCTCATGTCCTATTTTTCAGATGCACTGCCCATCCCCCACAGAATGTGCAGACTCTTTGTAAACATGGACTAAGTCAAAGCTGTGCCACATATTGTCTCACTGGGTTACTATTTAGTAAAATCTCGGTCATGCCAGCTATTTTTTTTTTAATTGTGGAACGTTGCACGCAGGACATCATTCTTGAACTTCACTTTTTCTCCACCCTTCACCCACCCCACCCCCACCTTTTTGTCACTCGACCCTTTGTCCAGTTCTCATCTCTGCTCTTTCGCTGTTTGAGGTGTTAGCAGAATCGCGCCTGTGAAGCACCTTGGGACGTTTTACTACGTTAAAGGCACTATATAAATACAAGTTGTTGTTGTTGCGAGTGGTATGACGCTCCGCCACCCGGCTTCAACTGAAGCCATTGGTAGCGCTTTCAGAAGCTTCCATATCAGCAAATGGCCATTCAGGTTCTGTCCAGTGGTACTTTGTTCATTAAAGCAAGTATTAAAAGAAGCAGCTTAAAGTCACAATTTAAAAGGACAGAAGTACACAATTTGAAATGTTTTTTTTCCACAAAATTTTAAAACATTTTCAGTCAGTGTTTCAAGTATTAATTTTCATTTAATTTTATAGTGAATATTTTGTACATTAATTCAATTACTTATATTTAGGCTAATGTTTAGTGTATTGATTTAATTTTTTTCCAGATAATATTGAATATATTTTTCCTGTGATTATTTTTGGATCAAATCACGGAGGAAATGTTTATGAAGTGAGAAGAAGCAGAGTCATTGCTCCCAATAGCACTACATCCTACTCACAAACCCTTGCCCCTCAAGTTATTCCTTGATAAAGTGGTGACTGTCCTCCAATAATCCGACATCTGAATCAGGCAGGTCCGCAGTATTCCAGGACACTGTTGATGACTGACCAGCCATCCTGGCAAACTAAAGGCGCTGGATGGGTAGACTGATCACTGGGGGCAGGATTCTTTCCACTGGGCTCCAAATAACTGTGCATTCCAAAGACCAACCAGCAGAGTGGTCCCAGCTAGACACAGCTCGGGTAAACTGTGCCGTTTTAACTGGCTAATCTCCAGCTCTACCCCTGCTCACAAATGGGGGTCCCCAAATCTTAGTTCTGTCATCCGGCATATAAACTCCCTGGACTTGGACAAGTGGAACATGTCCCTATGGGGAGAGTGCACGTGCACCAGAGACGCTACAGGTGGTGAGGATTCTTTGGGAGTTTGACTTGGAGACTGAGAACATACATAACATAAGAACATAAGAAGTAGGATCAGGAGTAGGCCATATGGCCCCTTGGGCCTGCTCCGCCATTCAATAGGATCATGGCTGATCCGAACCTAGACTCACGTCCACTTCCCTGCCCGCTCCCCATAACCCTTAATTCCCTTATCAGCTAGGGAACTGTCTATCTCAGTTTTAAATTTATTTAATGTCGCAGCTTCCACAGCTCTCTGAGGTAGCAAATTCCATAGATTTACTACCCTCTGAGTGAAGAAATTTCTCCTCATCTCAGTTTTCAAACGGCAGCCCCTTATTCTAAGATTATGCCCCCTAGTTCTAGTCTCACCCATCAGTGGAAACATCCTCCCCGCCTCCACCCGATCAAGCCCCCTCACAATCTTATATGTTTCGATAAGATCACCTCTAATTCTTCTGAATTCCAATGAGTAGAGGTCCAACCTACTCAACCTTTCCTCATAAGTCAACCCCCTCATCTCCGGAATCAACCGAGTGAACCTTCTCTGAACTGCCTCGAGAGCAAGTATATCTTTTCTTAAATATGGAAACCAAAACTGTACGCAGTATTCCAGGTGTGGCCTCACCAGTACCTTGTATAACTGAAGCAAGACTTCCCTGCTTTTATACTCCATCCCCCTTGCAATAAAAGCCAAGATTCTATTGGCCTTCCTGATCACCTGCTGTGCCTGCATACTAACCTTGTGTTTCATGCACCAGGACCCCCAGATCCCTTTGTACTGTAGCACTTTACAGTTTCTTTCCATTTAGATAATAACTTGCTCTTTGATTTTTTCTGCCAAAGTGCATAACCTCACACTTTCCAACATTATATTCCATCTGCCAAATTTCCGCCCACTCACTTAGCCTGTCTATGTCCTTTTGCAGGTTTTTTATGTCCTCCTCACTCACTGCTTTTCCTCCCATCTTTGTATCGTCAGCAAACTTGGATACGTTGCACTTGGTCACCTCCTCCAAATCGTTAATATAGATTGTAAAGAGTTGGGGTCCCAGCACTGACCCTTGCGGAACACCACTAGTTACTGATTGCCAACCCGAGAATGAACCATTTATCCCAACTCTCTGTTTTCTGTTAGATAGCCAATCTTCCACCCATGCCAGTATATTACCCCCAATCCCGTGATTTTTTAATCTTGTGCAGTAATCTTTTGTGTGGCACCTTATCAAATGCCTTTTGGAAGTCCAAATACACCACATCCACTGGTTCCCCTTTATCCACCCTGTTTGTTACGTCCTCAAAGAATTCGAGCAAATTTGTCAAGCATGATTTCCCCTTCATAAAACCATGCTGACTCTGTCCGATTAAATTATGCTTATCCAAATGTCCTGTTACTGCTTCCTTAATAATGGACTCCAACATTTTACCAACCACAGATGTTAGGCTAACTGGTCTATAGTTTCCAGCCTTTTGTCTACCTCCCTTTTTAAATAAGGGCGTTACATTAGCAGTTTTCCAATCTGCTGGGACCTTTCCTGAATCCAGGGAGTTTTGGAAAATTACCACCAATGCATCCGCAATCCCTACCGCTGATTCTCTCAAGACCCTAGGATGTAAGCCATCAGGTCCAGGGGATTTATCCGCCTTAAGTCCCATTATCTTACCAAGTACCATCTCCTTAGTGATTTTAATCGTGTTTAGCTCCTCCCCCCCTATAGCCCCCCGTTTGTCCAGTGTTGGGATATTTTTAGTATCCTCTACTGTAAAGACTGATACAAAATATTTGTTCAGCGTATTTGCCATCTCCGTGTTCCCCACTACTAATTTCCCGGTCTCGTCCTCTAAGGGACCAACATTCACTTTAGCCACCCTTTTTCTTTTTATATAACTGTAGAAACTCTTGCTATCTGTTTTTATATTTTTTGCTAGTTTACTTTCATAATCTATCTTCCCCTTCTTAATTAATCTTTTAGTTATTCTTTGCTGGCTTTTAAATGCTTCCCAATCTTCTATCCTCCCACTAGATTTGGCTACTTTATATGCCCTTGTTTTCAGTCGGATACTATCCTTTATTACTTTACTTAGCCACGGATGGCTGTCTTTTCTTTTACGCCCCTTATGGTGAAGGGTTCATGCACACATCATACACCCAGCTGACAACAGAAGCTAACCTAACACGAGCACATCCTCTGACTCAACAACAACAACTTGCATTTATACAGTGCATTTAACGTAGTAAAACATCCCAAGGCACTTCACAGGAGCGTTATCAAACAACATTTGACACTGAGCCACATAAGGAGGTATTAGGACAGGAAAGAGGTAGGTTTTAAGGAGCGTCTTAAAGGAGGAGAGAGAGGTAGAGAGGTGGAGAGGTTTAGGGAGGGCATTAGGGCCCAAGCAGCTGAAGGCAAGGCTGCCAATGGTGGACCGATGAAAATCGGGGATGCGGAAGAGGCCATAAGTAATGCATGGGAGATGCACCAGTAAACATTTCAATTTTACTTCTCACTAATTTCCATTTATATTCTCTGGCCCTACCTTCCTAGCTTACTTTGAAGTAATAACCTAGTTAAAAAAAAAATCTATAATATATATATTTCATATAACTCACTGAGGTCTCTCCTTCCCACTCTAATGCTTCTCTAGTCTTTCCTTATAACTAATCCGCTTTACACTGGGATCAGCCTTATTGCTCTTCTCTGTACCCTCTCCAATGCTTGTACCCAGTACTCTAGGTGTGGTGTGATGTGCACAATATGGAACCACAGTCCAGGAGGGTCCCAGGCTAGGCCTGAGCCTTTCGCTGTCACAGGACAGTGCAGGGATGGGGGTTGGATTTGGACAGTCCATTCCTGGATATAGCTCTCTCACCTCACCCTTCCCAATCCCGTGTATCTGTATCTAAGTTGCTCTTGCTTTCTTTTTACCTTAGAAAATAAATATACTGATATGTTAAAGTGGTTAGGGGATGGGTGACGAATTATCAGCCAATGTTGTGCATTTAAATCCATTTTTCCACCAATATGTACAATACTTGTACATTTAATATGCCACCATTTGCCCAATTATGTAACTAATCACTTGTCCAAGTCTTTCGCTACATTTCCAGTTTCTACTGCTCTCCCTATTTCAGTTGCAGTTTTGGTTTGAATTGTATTTTCAATGATCAAAATGTTATGATTCTATTGATTTGACTGGTTATTACTCCAAATCGTTATCATTGTCCAAATTCACCATCTATAGCAGACCGTACACTGGGTCCATCCAGTTGCATACATCAGCAGCTTTTAGAGTTAGACACAGCACAGGCTCTGGATGAGACAGACTAGGACACCCCAGCAGCTCCTCTCTACTGGCCGGGCATTTATTTTACAATACAGAACTCTTGTCTGGTTAGTGTAAGGCACCCACTCTTGCTTTGCAAGTTACTTTATCTCCTGGGCCCCCCAGCTGGGACTTCTGACACCAGGCCCCATTTCAGCTACTCACTTCTTTATCTCGTTGAACCATTGGGGGAGCTCCAGATTAAACACTTCTAAACACAGCTGCACCCATTAAACTGCAACTACACAAAATTATATTTAACAGTTGTCCTTACATTTGAACCTCATCATATTTATGATTATTAGGCACAATAAAGCCCCTGCAGCACTCTTGAAAACAAAGTATAACAGACTCTTGATCTCATTGTAACAAGCAGTGCGGAAACATTGCGTGGCACATTACACAGGAATAGCATCAAGGCTTACAAGCACTGTACGTGTTACAGTGAACGCCCTATAACCCTGTATAATGTTCATTTTTTTGCATTTCCAATTTTCTTCCCTCAAGTTGCTGTCTCTTGCTGGTGTACAGCTCCACAGGTGCTCATCATAGTTCGGTAGCTCACCCAAGTGACCATTCTTCCTGTGTGAACCCAGCGAGTTTCAGCAAGTTATTCGATGTATGTGAGGGGAGATCACAGTCAGGCCTGATCTTGTCCTCACCCAATGCCAGTAGAGGTCACTGGATAGCAATCAGGAATAGGAATACCGACTGACTTATCCTTTCTTCGACTGCTAGGAACTATGGTCAACTGTAGGGTCTTTACCAGCACACTTCCCCCGACACAAGTTAGCTTAGTCAGATTGGGCTTGAATCTGGAAATCTGGGATCTTCCTGGACTGTATGGCTCAGTACCACGCCAGACAGTGCACTGACCCAGTAACCTATCAGTGTGAAATATAACACAGACTTTCTGAGCTAAGAGAATGTTAGATCTCATAGCCTGGAGGTGCAGTGCAACAGAGAATGTAATATAGACAGCCTCATGAGGGTGGGGTGAAGTGACTGAGGCTAAACCCAAAAGTCTAACGATGATTGTGGGGTTTAGCAGAGAATGTTAAACTGAGAGCCTGACAATTAGGGTGGCTCAGCTGGTTAAGGCATTATGTAGCTGAGTCATATAGCCAGGAAGGCCCCAAATTCAATCCCCAGTATGTTCTGTTCGCTAATCTCAGCTGAGACGGCAGTGTAAACACTGCAATTATCCCAGTGCCGAGGGAGAGAAAAATCAGTCCTGGTTTCACTCAATCGCTATCTAGGGGACCTTCCTCATAGTGTGTGCCCGCACGTACGTCCACGCGCATCAGGCAAGCACAGGATACCCTCCAAGGGTGCACAGGCTGCTGACACAGCATCAAGACTCACGTGAAATATGGTCATTGGGGGGTGGGGGGGGTGGCGGAGGTGCTGGAGGGCTAAGCGTACCTGTGGTGCTGTACCTTCAGCAAGAAGCAGCATCTGCAGGAGAGGAGGTAGATCGGAAAACTCTCAGAGAAAATTATATGTAAAAATACTTTAAAAAATATACAACAAATTAATTTAGTACGTACTTTTAAGGTAGTGTGACCCAAACACAGTACCTTATAAGAGACACCAACAATCTATCTCCTTTGTTATGAAGACCCTGAATACTAGCACAGTGCGGGAGCTGTACTCTGCACTGTTGCAGCAAGTATGTACCTGTGGTCCAGGATGGTTACACGAGATGAAGGGATCCCCAGAACAGCACAGCTCTGCAGAAGTTCCTTCTTACGAACCTCCCCTTGACTATAGAAGTTCCCTGAAAAAAAAAGAAACATTAGCAGCTTAGAACAGTAACTGCACTGCTCATAATGCAAAGTGCTCTTGTAGCAGACAGTCTGTACTGGCTCTCAATTTTATTGCAAGGCACATAATGAAGTTATGGTGGGGTCCATGAGGATCAGAGAGCTGTCTGAGACTTACAATATCAAGCTGAACAGGATGCTCAGTGCAGCAAGAGATATCATTCTTTTAGGAAAATTCTTTCTTTCCCTCATTTGAGTTAGTACAGATAGAATATGTGTATCCCTTCATTGTTTCAGCATATAACTTGCATTATTTAACATTAGAAAGATGCCTCTAAATCCACACGTGTGTTATCTATAAATATATATCCTATGTGAAAATTTACAGTATTAGCATAGCTGATTGAACTTTCTGGTGCTGGGGATCTGAATTTGGAGCCCATTCAGCAAGTGTCTCTGCTATAATACAATGCTGTCTTGTACAAGGTGCTTCTCCAGTAATACCAGTTACTGTTTACCAAGGGAGGCCCAAATCCCCAGGGTTGTGGAAATAAGAACATAAGAATTAGGAGCAGGAGTAGGCAATTCGGCCCTTTGAGCCTGCTCTGCCATTCAGTAAGATCATGGCTGGTCTTCCATCTCAACTCCACCTTCCTGCATATCCCTTGATTCCCTTAATATCCAAAAATCTATCGATCTCTGTTTTGAATATACTTAACAACTGAGCCTCCACAGTCCTCTGGGGTAGAGAATTTCAAAGATTCACAACCCTTTGAGTGAAGAAATTTCTCATCTCAGTCCTAAATGGCTGACCCCTTATTCTGAGACTGTGACCCCTGGTTCTAGACTCCTCAGCCAGGGGAAACATCCTCTCAGCATCTACCTTGTCAAGCCCTGTAATAAAATTTTATGTTTCAATGAGATCACCTCTCATTCTTCTAAATTCTAGGGAATATAGGCCTAGTCTCCTCAATCTCTCTTCATAGGACAATCCCCCCCCATCCCAGGAACCAGTCTGGTGAACCTTCGACGCACTAGTATATCCTTCTTTAGGTAAGGAGACCAAGAGTGTACACAGTACCCTAGGTGTGGTCTCACCAGGGCCCTACATAATTGCAGTAAGACGTCTTTACTCTTATACTCAAATCCTTTTGTAATAAAGGCTAACATACCATTTGCTTTCCTAATTGCTTGCTGTACCTACATGTTAACTTTTAGTGATTTATGTACAAGGACACCCAGGTCCCACTGAATACCAACATTTCCCAATCTCTCACCATTTAAAAAATATTCTGCTTTTCTATTTTTCCTACCAAAGTGGATAACTTAACATTTGTCCACATTATATCCCATCTGCCACGTTCTTGCCCACTCACTTAACCTATATAATTAGCAAACGAAGTTCAACACAGATAAATGTGAGGCATTATATTTTGGTAGGAAGAATAGGGAGGTCACTTATTACTTGGAGGGTGCGAGTCTAGCTGGGGTAGAGGAACAAAGGGATCTCGGAGTACAAATGCACAAATCACTAAAAGTTGCAACACAGGTTAGCAAAGCCATAAAAAAGCAAACCTAGCACTAGGGTTTATTTCTAGAGGGATAGAATTGAAAAGTAGGGAAGTTATGCCAAACCTGTATTGAACTTAGGTTAGACCACACTTATAGACTACTGTGTACAATTCTGGTTGCCATATTATAAAAAGAATATAGAGGCACTGGAGAAGGTGCAGAGAAGATTTACAAGGATGATACCAGAAATGCGAGGGTATACTCATTTTTTTAAATTAGTTTGTGGGATGTGGGCGTCGCTGGCAAGGCCAGCATTTATTACCCATCCCTAGTTGCCCTTGAGAAGGTGGTGGTGAGCCGCCTTCTTGAACCGCTGCAGTCCGTGTGGTGAAGGTACTCCCACAGTGCTGTTAGGTAAGGAGTTCCAGGATTTTGACCCAGCGATGATGAAGGATCGGCGATATACTTCTAAGTCAGGATGGTGTGTGACTTGGAGGGGAACTTGGAGGTGGTGGTGTTCCCATGCACCTGCTGCCCTTGTCCTTCTAGGTGGAAGAGGTCGCAGGTTTGGGAGGTGCTGCCGAAGAAGCCTTGGCGAGTTGCTGCAGTGCATCTAGTAGATGGTACACACTGCAGCCACGGTACGCTGGTGGTGGAGGGAGTGAATGTTTAAGGTGGTGGATGGGGTGCCAATCAAGCGGGCTGCTTTGTCCTGGATGGTGTCAAGCTTCTTGTTGTTGGAGCTGCACTCATCCAGGCAAGTGGAGAGTATTCCATCACACTCCTTACTTGTGCCTTGTAGATGGTGGAAAGGCTTTGGGGAGTCAGGAGGTGAGACACTCGCTGCAGAATACCTAGCCTCTGACCTGCTCTTGTTGCCACAGTATTTATGTGGCTGGTCCAGTTAAGTTTCTGGTCAATGGTGACCCCCAGGATGTTGATGGTGGAGGATTCGGCGATGGTAATGCTGCTGAATGTCAAAGGGAGGTGGTTAGACTCTCGCTTGTTGGAGATAGTCATTGCCTGGCACTTCTGTGGCGCGAATGTTACCTGCCACTGATCAGCCCAAGCCTGAACGTCATCCAGATCTTGTTGCATGCGGGCATGGACTGCTTCATTATCTGAGGAGTTGTGAATGGCACTGAACACTGTGCAGTCATCAGCGAACATCCCCATTTCTAACCTTATGTTGGAGGGAAAGTCATTGATGAAGCAGCTGAAGATGGTTGGGCCTAGGACACTGCCCTGAGGAACTCCTGCAGCGAGGTCCTGGGGCTGTGATGATTGACCTTCAACCACCACAACCATCTTCCTTTGTGCTAGGTATGACTCCAGCCAGTGGAACGTTTTCCCCCAGATTCCCATTGACTTCATTTTTACTAGAGCTCCTTGATGCCACACCCAAAGGTCAAATGCTGCCTTGATGTCAAGGGCAGTCACTCACACCTCACCTCTGGAATTCAGCTCCTTTGTCCATGTTTGGACCAAGGCTGTAATGAGGTCAGGGGCTGAGTGGTCTTGGCGGAACCCAAAGTGGGCATCAGTGAGCAGGTTATTGATGAGTAAGTGCCACTTGATGGAAGGTGTCATTGACACCTTCCATCAATGACACCTTCCATCATTTTGCTGATGATTGAGAGAAGACTGATGGGGCGGTAATTGGCCGGGTTGGATTTGTCCTGCTTTTTGTGGATAGGACATACCTGGGCAGTTTTCCACATTGTCGGATAGATGCCAGTGTCGTAGCTGTACTGGAACAGCTTGGCTAGAGACACAGCTAGTTCTGGAGCACAAGTCTTAAACACGATAGCCGGGATGTTGTCGGGGCCCATAGCCTTTGCTGTATCCAGTGCGCTCAGCCGTTTCTTGATATCACGTGGAGTGAATCGAATTGGCTGAAGACTGGCTTCTGTGATGGTGGGGACCTCTGGATGCAGGCCGATATGGATCATCCACTCGGCACTTCTGGCTAAAGATGGTTGCAAACGCTTCAGCCTTGTGTTTTGCACTCACGAGCTGGGCTTCACCATCATTGAGGATGGGGATATTCATGGAGCCTCCTCCTCCCATTAGTTGTTTAATTGTCCACCACCACTCATGACTGGATGTGGCAGGACTGCAGAGCTTTGATCTGATCCGCTGATTGTGGGCTCGCTTAGCCCTGTCTATAGCACGCTGCTTCCGCTTTTTAGCGTGCATGTAGTCCTGTGTTGCAGCTTCCCCAGGTTGGCACCTCGTTTTTAGGTATGCCTGGTGCTGCTCCTGGCATGCTCTTCTACACTCCTTATTGAACCGGGGTTGGTCCCCTGGCTTGATGGCAATGGTAGTGTGAGGGATATGCCGGACCATGAGGTTACAGATTGTGGTGGAATACAATTCTGCTGCTGCTGATGGCCCACAGCGCCTCATGAATGCCCAGTTTTGAACTGCTAGATCGGTTCTGAATCTATCCCATTTAGCACGGTGGTAGTGCCACACAACACGATGGAGGGTGTCCTCAGTGTGAAGACGGGACTTCGTCTCCACAATGACTGTGCAGTGGTCACTGCTACCAATACTGTCATGGACAGATGCATCTGCGACAGGTAGATTGGTGAGGACGAGGTCAAGTAGGTTTTTCCCTCGTGTTGGCTCTCTCACCACCTGTCACAGGCCCAGACTGGCAGTTTTGTCCTTCAGGACTCAGCCAGCTCGGTCAGTAGTGATGCTACTGAGCCACTCTTGGTGATGGACATTGAAGTGCCCCACCCAGAGTACATTCTGTGCCCTTGCTACTCTCAGTGCTTCTTCCAAGTGGTGTTCAACATGGAGGAGTACTGATTCATCAGCTGAGGGAGGGCGGTAGGTGGTAATCAGCAGGAGGTTTCCTTGCCTATGCTTGACCTGAAGCCATGAGACTTCATGGGGTCCGGAGTCAATGTTGAGGACTCCCAGGGCCACTCCTTCCCAACTGAATACCACTGTGCCGCCATCCCTGGTGGGTCTGTCCTGCCGGTGGGACAGGACATACCCAGGGATGGTGATGGAGGAGTTTGGGACATTGGATAAAAGGTATGATTCTGTGAGTATGACTCAGGCTGTTGCTTGACTCATCTGTGGGACAGCTCTCCCAATTTTGGCACAAGTCCCCAGATGTTGGTGAGGAGGACTTTGCAGGGTTGACTGGGCTGGGTATGCCGTTGCCGGTGCTGAGGTCGATGCCGGGTGGTCCGTCCGGTTTCATTCTTATTATTGTGTTTCGTAGTGGTTAGTTACAACTGAGTGACTTGCTAGGTCATTTCAGAGGGCAGTTAAGAGTCAACTACATTGCTGTGGGTCTGGAGTCACATATCGGCCAGACCAGGTAATGACGGCAGATTTCCTTCCCTAAAGGACATTATTGAACCAGATGGGTTTTTACGACAATCCGATAGTTTCATGGTTACCATTACTGATACTAGCTTTTTATTCCAGATTTATTTAATTAATCTCTGCATGTCTCTGGATCATTAGTCCAGGCCTCTGGATTACTAGCCCAGTGACATTACCACTACGCTACCGTTCCCTTCAGGAAAGGATAAACAGGCTGGGTCTCTTTTCTCTTGAAAAAAGGCTGAGGGGTGACCTAATAGAGGTCTTTAAAATTATGAAAGGTTTTGATAGAGTGGATAGAGAGAGAATGTTTCCATTTGTGAGGAAGAGCATAACTAGAGGCCATCAATATAAGATAGTCACCAAGAAATCCAATAGGGAATTCAGAAGAAACTTCTTTACCCAGAGAGTGGTGAGAATGTGGAACTCGCTACCACAGGGAGTGGTTGAAGCGAATAGTATAGATACATTTAAGGGGAGGCTAGAAAAGCATATGAGGGAGAAGGGAACAGAGGGTTATGCTGATAGATTTAGATGAGGAAAGACGGGAGGAGACTCGAGTGGAGCATAAACGCCGGCATGGACTGGTTGGGCCAAATGGCCAGTTTCTGTGCCGTATAAACTATGTAATCCTATGTAACCTGTCTATATCCCTTTGCAGCCTCTTTGCGTCCTCCTCAAAACTTACTTTCCCACCTAGCTTTGTAACGTCAGCAAACTTGGATACATTACACTCAGTCCCCTCATCTAAGCCATTGATATAGATTGTAAATAGCCCAAGCACTGATCCTTGTGGTACCCCACTAGTTACAGCCTGCCAACCCGAGAATGACAGTTTATTCCTATTCTGTTTTCTGTCCGTTAACCAATCCTCTATCCATGTTAATATATTACCCCCAATCCCATGAGCCCTAATTTTGTGCAATAACCTCTTCTATGTCACCTTAACGAATGCCTTCTGAAAATCCAAACACACTGCATCCACTGGTTCCCCCTTATCTACCCTGCTAGTTATAACCTCAAAAAACTCTGAACAGATTTGTCAAACACAAATTCCCTTTCATAAATCCATGTTGACTTTGCCTAATCATATTATGATTTTCTAAGTGCCCTGTTACCACGTCCCTAATAATAGATTCTAGAATTTTCCCTACTACTGATGTCAGGCTAACTGGTCTATAGTTCCCTGTTTTCTCTCTCACTCCTTTCTTGAAGAGCGGGGTTACATTTGCTACCTTCCAGACCATTCTAGAATCTAGGGAATTCTGGAAGGTCAAAACCAATGCATCCACCATCTCTGTAGCCACCTCTTTTAAAACCCTAGGATGTAGGCCATCAGGTCCAGGGGATTTGTCAGCTTTTAGTCCTATTAATTTCTCCAGTACTATTTCTTTACTAATACTAATTTCTTTAAGTTCCTCATTCCCACTAGACCCTTGGTTCCCCATTATTTCCAGAATGTTTTTTGTGTCTTCTTCCGTGAAGACAGATGCAAAGTATTTGTTTAATGTCTCTGCTATTTCCTTATTTCCCATTATAATTTCTCCTGTCTCTGCCTGTAAGGGACCCACATTTACTTTCACTAATCTCTTCCTTTTTGCATACCTATAGAAGCTTTTACAGTCTGTTTTTATGTCTCTTGCTAGTTAACTCTCGTATTCTATTTTCTCTCTCTCTATCAATTTCTTGGTCCTCCTTTGCTGAATTCTAAAATTCTTCGGCTTACTACTCTTTTTGGCAACATTATAAGCCTCTTCCTTTAATCTAATACTATCTTTAACTTCTCTTGTTAGCCACAGTAGGACCATTTTTCCCATGGGGTTTGGGAATGTATATTCGTTGTGAATTATGAATTATTTATTTAAGTGTTTGCCATTGCTTATCTACCGTCATATCTTTTAGTCCAGTTTCCCAACCTACCTTAGGCAACTCGCCTCTAATACCGACGTAGTTTGCTTTGTTCAGATTTAAGACCCTAGTTTCGGACTTAACTAAATCACTCAAACTCAATATAAAAGTCTATCATATTATGATCACTGCACCCCAGAGGCTCCTTTATTACAAGGTTATTAATTAACCCTGTCTCATTACACAATACTAGATCTAAAATAGCCTGTTCCCTAGTTGGTTCCTCGACATATTGATCTAGAAAACTATCTTGAATGCATTCCATGAACTCGTCTTCTGCACTATTACTACAAATTTGGTTTGCCCAATCTATATGAAAAGAGCAACTAGCATAAAAATGGAATGTATTTTACACCTAAATATTCTGATCTTCCTCATCCATGAATGTCAAAATACCAATGTTAACTATTTAGTGAGAGATTTCTTAAGAACCGATTGCTTTATTAAATTGTACAATCGGGCTGTGGGCTGGCACGCTTATTGCACACATACTAGAATTGCAGCTTTTAATTATATCTGTGCTCCCTGGAAACAGTAAGGACTGCAGCTATAACTTATAAAGAGAGGCACATAGTACAACAGCAAGGAAGTTAGAGCAGAGAAGGTGAAGATGAGATTTAATAGAGGTGTTCAAAATAATAAGGGCTTTTGATAAAATAAGGAGAAACTGTTTCCACTGGCAGGAGGGTCAGTAACCAGAAGACACAGATTTAAGGTAATTGGCAAAAAGAACGAGAGGGAAGATGAGAATCTTTTTTATACAGCAAGTTATGATCTGGAACGCATAGCCTGAAAGGGCGGTGGAAGCAGATTCAATAGTAACTTTCAAAAGGGAATTGGATATATAGTTGAAATGGGAAAAATTGCAGGGCTATGGGGAAAGAGCGGGGGAGTGGCACTAATTGGAGAGCTCTTTCAAAGAGCCTGCACAGGTATGAATGGCCTCCTTCTGTGCTGTATGATTCTAGTTTGGGCCATATTAGTAAACAGAGGATGTTTCTAGTTACCAAGTGACTCTGATGCAATCATTGATGTGTAAATCTATGGCTTAGTTTTAGCAACATAGGGAAGGAGCCAAGGTTCTGTCCAGCCACTGCCCACATTGAGACTCAGATGACGCCACCAACCCCTTTTAAAAGAAATCCAAGTCACAGCCTGTATTTGAAGGCTGATAAAGTAAGCTTCATTTCACCACAATCCTTGTGGCTATTACACAAAAAATAATAGGTTTAGAAAATATATAAAACTCTGAGGTATGATTGAATAGCCAACAATGGTTTCCCCAACAAGGCTTTTCCTGACGATTGACAGACTCAGCCCTTGACCTCATCCTTCAAATATTCAAGTTGCCCACACTGTGACAGAGCACTGCTACTTTAATCCAGCTCTTCAACAACCATCCCACGTACAACAGCACCTGCTGAGAACAGCAGGCATCAGGCTCCAGCATCACAAATATTGTATGCCCAGTACAGGATATGACAAGATCAGGACAAATAAGCAAATTCCATCAGATTGTTTTCTGCCTGTTTCTGTCGCTCTTTTAGTTCCATCCTTGCAAAAATTTCCCCACAGAAATATTACACATGTGGGGAAGGGAGAAAATGTTATTGTCAGTTCAACAATCACTCCACACACAGCAATAAAACCTGGATCACCCAGACTGCACTGAATGCCATCTACATTCACACTACATGAATGAATCCGTGAACCTGGTTCAGCTGGTAATAGAGTCTGGCTGAGAATAAGTCATTATTCTAAAAGGAATATTGACCTGAATCTGGAACACACGCACACAGGTGTCAGCCTTGGCTCAGTGGTAGCTCTCTCACCTAAGTCAGAAGGTCGTTGGGTTCAAGCCTAACTCCAGAGACTTGAGCACATAGCTGACACCTTACCTCAGCAATGAGAGATTACTGCATTGTCAGAGTTGCTGTTTTCGGCCCCTTCTATCCTCGGAGGTGAATGCAATAGATCGCATGGCATTATTTGAAGAACAGTAGGGGAGTTCTCTCAGTGTCCCGGCAAACATTTACCAATCAATCAACATCATTAAAACAAATTATCTGGTCATTTACAAAAGCAAAATACTGCGGATGCTGGAAATCTGAAATAAAAACAGAGCATGCCGGAAATACTCAGCAGGTCAGGCAGCATCTGTGGAGAGAGAAACGAGTTAATGTTTCAGGTCGATGAGCTGTCGTCAGAACATCGACCTGAAACGTTGACTCTGTTTCTCTCTCTACAGAAGCTGCCTGACCTGCTGAGTATTTCCAGCATTTTCTGTTTTGATATCTGGCCATTTATCTTGAGAGCTTGTTGTGCCCAAATTGACTAACACTTCCCTTCATTACAACAGTGACTATACTTCAAAAAGTGTTTTATTGGCTGTGAAGCACTTTGGGACATCTGAGGTTGTAAAAAGCGCTAGAGAAATGAAAGTTATTTCTTTTCGTATTTAGATTTGGGACTAAATTTTTAATTTATCAAAAAACATTGCACTGTCTCATCAAGGTTAGGTACAGGATGGGGTTAGATACAGAGTAAAGCTCCCCCTACACTGCCCCATCAAACACTCCCAGAGCAGGTAAAGCACGGGTTAGAAACAGAGTAAAGCTCCCTCTACACTACCTCATCAAACACCCCCAGGGCAGGTACAACACGGGGTTAGATACAGAGTAAAGCTCCCTCTACACTGTCCCATCAAACACTCCCAGGGCAGGTACAGCACGGGTTAGATACAGAGTAAAGCTCCCTTTATACTGCCCCATCAAATACTCCCAGGGCAGGTACAGCACGAGTTAGATACAGAGTAAAGCTCCCTCTACACTGTCCCATCAAACACTCCCAGGGCAGGTACAGCACGGGTTAGATACAGAGTAAAGCTCCCTCTACACTGCCCCATCAAACACTCCCAGGGCAGGTACAGCACAGGTTAGATACAGAGTAAATTTATTAGAGTTTTTTGAGGATGTAACTAGTATGGTAGATAAAGGGGAACCAGTGGATGTAGTATATTTGGATTTCCAAAAGGCATTCGATAAGGTGCCACATAAAAGGTTATTACACAAGATTAGGGATCATGGGGTTTGGGGTAATATAATAGCATGGATAGAGGATTGGTTAACGGACAGAAAACAGAGAGTAAGGATAAACGAATCTTTTTCAGGTCGGCAGGCTGTAACTAGTGGGGTGTTGCAAGGATCAGTGTTGGGGCCTCAGCTATTTACAATCTATGTTAATGACCTAGATGAAGGGACCGAGTGTAATGTATCCAAGTTTGCTGATGATACAAAGCTAGGTGGGACAGTAAGCTGTGAGAAGAACACAAAGAGTCTGCAAAGGGATATAGATAGACTAAGGGCTGGATTTTCCAAGCCCCGAGGAGGTGGGCATGGACAGCCCGCAAAATCGGAGAAATTGGGGGTGGTTGGTTGGCAAACCCGCCCCATCCCGCCTCCGTGCCCACTTGCCAGGAGGCGGGAAGATATGCTGCTTTGGGTCCCGTCTCCTGGAGGCGGGAAAGGTTTTTAATCCTTTTAACTGCCTGTTAACAAGTAGTTAACAGGCAGAAAAAAGGATTAGTGCCATTTTACCTTCACAGGTGAAGGCTTCTCGACCTCGGAGAACCCCGCTGGGTTGGAGAAGACGTGGAGGAGGTCTGCGGTGGTTGGAGGCACCTGGAAGTAAGGTGTAGAGGTGAGTGATGGGTGCAAGTGTGGCGTGGTAAGTATGCAAGGCGAGTGATTAGTTTAAAAAAGTGTTCACTTACCTTTTTTCCTTCCATAGTCTTTAGCCGCGGTGGATCGGGAGGGGGAACATCCACCTTGTCAATTGCAGGTAATGGCTGATGGACCCTCCGATCCATCAGACATCTTAAATTTACTAATTTTCAATGTTTGATGACTCCTCACCACAGAAACTCATCAACCTAAAGAGAATGTTAGTGTTTGACAGCTTCACAGAGCTGTCAAACGCTGTCATTTCTTCTTTCAAGAAGTCTTGACAGATAGCACGTCTGACGTTGACGTGATTTGTCAGTGACTTCTTCCCTAATTGGCCTGCTGAGCCCGCAGGGCGGGCTTAACAAGCTCAATCAGGGGAAAATCCCTCTGAATGGTTAGGCGAGGATAGAGGCGGGACATTGACACGACAAGCAGCAGTCCCGCCTCCAACTCACCTCTATTCACAAAATCCAGCCCTAAGTGAGTGGGCAGTAAGGTGGCAGATGGAGTATAAGGTAGGGAAATGTGAGGTTATTCACTTTGGTAGGAAGAATAGAAAAACCGAATATTTTTTAAATGGTGAGAAACTTTCAAATGTTGGTGTTCAGAGAGATTTGGGTGTCCTCATGCAAGCAACACAGAAAGCTAGCATGCAGGTACAGCAAGCAATAAGGAAGGCAAATGGCATGTTAGCCTTTATTGCAAGGGGGTTGGAGTATAAGAGTAAGGAAGTCTTGCTACAATTGTACAGGGCCTTGGTAAGACCACACCTCGAGTACTGTGCACAGTTTTGGTCTCCTTATCTAAGGAAGGATATAGTTGCCTTGGAGGCGGTGCAACGAAGGTTCACTAGATTGATTCCTGGGATGAGAGGGCTGTCCTATGATGAGAGATTGTGTAGAATGGGCCTATACTCTCTGGAGTTTCTAATAATGAGAGGTGATCTCATTGAAACATACAATAAGGTGCATAAAAGAGTGAGTGTGTTGGATAGTACTAGTCGCGGCAGTAGTACCATATTAGATAGGAGCAGACTAAGAAAGACTACAAAAAATTCAAAAATGGGTTTAGAATGCATGTACCTAAATGCACAAAGTGTGGTGAATAAGGCTGGTGGAGCTACAAGCACAAGTGGCCGTGTGGCAATATGATGTCGTGGCAATAACGGAAACGTAGCTTAAAAACGGTGAGGACTGGGCACTTAATACAGGAAACTCTTTATTAACCGGCACCGACGGGACCGGCGTGGTGCCGGTTTATCGAAAGTACCGGATAACGGAGAGTTATATCTACCGAGGCTATTTTTAACAAAGAAAAATAAATAAATCAAGAAATGTGCAGTATACTTCCGAAAGCACCAGGAGGCCGACTAGTGGCACTTTTGAAAACTACCCCTACTGACTAAATCGGCGTTCGCGGACTCGGACTCGGGATCGGCAACATTGCCGGTTATTTGAGAGGAGTTTTCGGAGTACTCGGCGTTCGCGGAGACTCGACTGCGACTCGGCAACATTGCTGGTTATTTGAGAGGAGTTTTCGGAGGATGATTTTTGCCGGTTAAGCGAGAATTCCGGATATTTGGGTGCCGGATAAACAAAAGTTTCCTGTATTCAAGGGTACAAGGTGTTCAGAAAAGATAGGGAAGGAAAAAAGGGACGTGGGTGGCAGTGCTGATTAAGGAAGACATTGTAGTGTTGGAAAGGGAGGATAATCTTGAGGGGACAAGGACAGAATCCATTTGGTTAGAGTTGAGGAGCAAAAAGGGTATGATCACGCTATTGGGGGTATTCTATAGGCCTCCAAGTAGTGAAAGGGAGGTAGAGGAGCAAATCTGCAGGGAAATCGCAGAGATATGCAAGAGCTATAGAGTGTTGATATTGGGGGACTTTAATTACCCAAATATCGATTGGGATAATGCTAGGGGAAAGGGAAAGGAGGGGGAGGAATTTCTGAAATGTGTTCAGGAGAATTTCCTTGACCAATATGTTCTTAGCCCAACTAGCAAGGAGGCATTGCTGGATCTGGTGCTGGGGAATGAGGTAGGCCAGGTCGACCAAGTGTCTGTGGGAGAACACTTGGGTACGAGTGATCATCGTATCATAAGATTTAGATTAGCAATGGAGAGGAGCAAGGAACAATCTAGAGTGGAACTTCTAAACTGGAATAGGGCTAACTTCAATGGGATGCGAAAGGATCTAGCCAGGGTAAAATGGAACCAAAGACTGACAGGAAAAACTGTAACGGAACAATGGGTGATCTTTAAGGAGGATATGTTCCAAGTACAGGCTAGGTACATTCCAACAAGAGTAAGGGAACCAAAGCAAGGGCTCCTTGGATGACGAGGGAGATAGAGAAGATGATGAAACAAAAAAAGAGGGTGTATGATGCATGTCAGGTGAATTCTTCAAAGGGAGAACCAGACCAAATACAATAAGTTGAGAGGGGATGTGAAGATGAAAATAAGATTGGCAAAGAGAGAATATGAGAGTAGAATGGCGGTTAACATAAAAGGGAACCCAAAATTCTTCTCCCGGCATATAAACAGTAAGCAGGTAGTAAGACGCGGGGTGGGGCCTATTAGAGACAAAGAAGGTGATATATGCTTAGAGGCGCAGGGCAAGGCTAGAATACTCAATGAGTACTTTTTATTGGTGTTTACTAAGGAGGTGGATGCTGACAAAATATCGGTAGAAGTGGAAAAGGTAGAAGCAATGGAAGGGGTGAAAATTGATAGACAGGATGTACTAGAGAGGCTGGGTATGCTTAGAGTGGACAAGTCGCCTGGTCCAGATGGTTTGCATCCCAGGTTACTAAGGGAATTGGGAGAGGAGATAACGGAAGGGCCTGCCATAATTTTCCAATCTTCCCTAGATGCAGGGGAGGTGCCTGAGGATTGGAAAGTGGCAAATGTGACACCATTGTTCAAGAAAAGGAGTACTCTTTTTGATGCACCCTAAACCAAATAAACTGTAACTAATAAAACTTTAAATGAAACTTAACAAATTAAATTAAAATTTTGTTGGCCGGGGTGATGATGCACTCCAGTCCCAACGACGCCCACCGGTCGCGGAAGGCGTCGAGCGTGCCGGCGGACACCGCGTGCTCCATCTCCAGGGCCACCCGGGCGTGAACCTGGCCGCGGAAGAGAGGCAGGCAAGAAAGGGTGTAAGGACAATCCTAGTAACTACAGGCCGGTCAGTTTAACATCAGTGGTGGGTAAAGTTTTAGAAACAATAACCAAGGAAAAAATTAACGGGCATTTTGAGAGGTTTCAGCTAATTAAGGAGAGCCAACACGGGTTTCTAAGAGGAAGATTGTGTTTGATTAATCTAATTGAATTTTTTGATGAAGTAACAGAGAGGATTGATGAAGGGAATGCAATGGATGTTGTCTACATCGATTTTCAGAAGGCGTTTGACAAAGTACCACATAGAAGGCTGGTTAACAAAATTGAGGCTCATGGAATAGGTGGGTCAGTGGCAGCTTGGATAAGGAATTGGCTTAAGGACAGAAAACAGCGAGTTGTGGTAAATAGCTGTTTTTCAGACTGGAGGATGGTAGACAGTGGTGTTCTCCAAGGGTCAGTGCTGGGGCCACTGCTTTTTTGATATATATATATATATATAAATGACCTGGATATTGGAATACAAAGTAGAATTTCTAAATTTGCCGATGACACCAAACTTGGGGGTGTGGCAAACAGTGATGATGATATCAATCGACTGCAACAGGACATAGAAAGGCTAGCAGAATGGGCAGACCAGTGGCAGATGGAATTTAATACAGAGAAGTGTGAGGTGACGCATTTTGGCAAAAGGAACAGGGAGAGGCAATATACACTTAATGGCACAGTTTTGAAGAGTGTGCAATGATAGAGGGACCTAGGAGTTAATGTGCATTGGTCCCTGAAGGTGGCAGGACATATTGACAGAGTGGTTAACAAAGCATATGGGATCTTGGGCTTCATAAATAGAGGTATTGAGTACAAAAGTATAGAAGTTATGCTGAATCTTTACAAAGCGCTGGTTAGGCCACAACTGGAGTATTGCGTCCAGTTCTGGTCACCACACTTTAGGAAGGATGTGAAGGCCCTGGAAAGGGCTTAGAGGAGATTTACCAGAATGGTTCCGGGGATGGGGGATGGGGGATCTTAGCTACAAGGACAGGTTGGAGAAGCTGGATTTGTTTTCATTAGAGCAAAGGAGGGTGACGGGTGATTTGATGGGGGTGTACAAGATTATGACGGGTTTGGATAGGATAGACGGGGAAAGGCTGTTCCCACTAGTTGATGGTACAAGGACTAGGGGGACACAGATTTAAGGTTTTGGGCAAGGGATACAGGGGGGACGTGAGGAAAAACTTTTTTACACAGCGAGTGGTGATAACCTGGAATTCGCTGCCGACGGAAGTGGTGGAAGCGGAAACACTTAATGTTTTCAAGGGGAGATTGTAATTTGCACGAGGGAAATAAACTTGCAGGGCTACGGGGATAGAGCGGGGGAATGGGGACTGACTGGATTGCTCTACAGAGAGCCGGCACGGACTCAATGGGCTGAAAGGGCTCCTTCTGTGCCGTTATGACTCTATGACGAGATTCTGAAGGGGATTGACAGGGTAGATGCTGAGAGGTTGTTTTCCCTGGCTGGAGTGTCTGGAACTAGGGGGCATACTCTCAGGATAAGAGGTCGGGGCCATTTAAAACTGAGATGAGGAGGAGTTTCTTCACTGAGGGTTGCGAATCTTTGGAATTCTCTGCCCCAGAGGGCTGTGAATACTGAGTCTTTGAGTATATTCAAGGCCGAGATAGATAGATTTTTGGACTCTAGGGGATTCAAGGGATATGGAGATTGGGCAGGAAAGTGGAGTTGAGGTCGATGATCAACCATGATCTTATCAAATGGATCGAGGGGCCGTATGGCCGACTCCTGCTCTTATTTCTTATGTTCTTAGATACAGAGTAAAGCTCCCTCTACACTGCCCCATCAAACACTCCCAGGGCAGGTACAGCATGGGTTGGATACAGAGTAAAGCTCCCTCTACACTGTCCCCATCAAAAACTCCCAGGGCAGGTACAGCACAGGTTAGATACAGAGTAAAGCTCCCTCTACAGTGTCCCATCAAACACTCCCAGGGCAAGAACAGCACGGGTTAGATACAGAGTAAAGCTCCCTCTACACTGTCCCATCAAACACTCCCAGGGCAGGTACAGCACGGGTTAGATACAGAGTAAAGCTCCCTCTACACTGCCCATCAAACACTCCCAGGGCAGGTACAGCATGGGTTAGATACAGAGTAAAGCTCCCTCTACACTGTCCCATCAAACACTCCCAGGGCAGGTACAGCATGGGTTAGATACAGAGTAAAGCTCCCTCTACACTGTCCCATCAAACACTCCCAGGGCAGGTACAGCACGGGTTAGATACAGAGTAAAGCTCCCTCTACACTGTCCCATCAAACACTCCCAGGGCAGGTACAGCACGGGTTAGATACAGAGTAAAGCTCCCTCTACACTGTCCCATCAAACACTCCCAGGGCAGGTACAGCACAGGGTTAGATACAGAGTAAAGCTCCCTCTACACTGTCCCATCAAACACTCCCAGGGCAGGTACAGCACAGGGTTAGATACAGAGTAAAGCTCCCTCTACACTGTCCCATCAAACACTCCCAGGACTGGTACAGCACGGGTTAGATACAGAGTAAAGCTCCCTGTATACTGCCCCATCAAACACTCCCAGGGCAGGTACAGCACGGGTTAGATACAGAGTAAAGCTCCCTCTACACTGTCCCATCAAACACTCCCAGGGCAGGTACAGCACAGGGTTAGATACAGAGTAAAGCTCCCTCTACACTGTCCCATCAAACACTCCCAGGACTGGTACAGCACGGGTTAGATACAGAGTAAAGCTCCCTGTATACTGCCCCATCAAACACTCCCAGGACTGGTACAGCACGGGTTAGATACAGAGTAAAGCTCCCTCTACACTGTCCCATCAAACACTGCCAGGGCAGGTACAGCACGGGTTAGATACAGAGTAAAGCTCCCTCTACACTGTCCCATCAAACACTCCCAGGGCAGGTACAGCACAGGGTTAGATACAGAGTAAAGCTCCCTCTACACTGTCCCATCAAACACTCCCAGGGCAGGTACAGCACGGGTTAGATACAGAGTAAAGCTCCCTCTACACTGTCCCATCAAACACTCCCAGGGCAGGTACAGCACAGGGTTAGATACAGAGTAAAGCTCCCTCTACACTGTCCCATCAAACACTCCCAGGGCAGGGACAGCACGGGTTAGATACAGAGTAAAGCTCCCTCTACACTGTCCCATCAAACACTCCCAGGGCAGGTACAGCACGGGTTAGATACAGAGTAAAGCTCCCTCTACACTGTCCCATCAAACACTCCCAGGGCAGGGACAGCACGGGTTAGATACAGAGTAAAGCTCCCTCTACACTCAG
>CM059448.1:726172-867065 GCA_030390025.1 Squalus acanthias
CTCTCACCCTCACCCCCCCCCCCAGGGTTCGAGTTTTGCCGCCGGGAGCTGCGGGTTTTGCGCAAGCGCAGATCGCTATCCGCAGCCGGAATCGCGTCAGGGGCGGCGGGCCGGGAGCGGAGCGGAGCGGAGCCTGGCACTCGGCACACAGGCAGCGACCCACAGCCCAGCCCGGCCCGGAGGCAGGAGACAGGAGGCGGAGGCCCGGAGCGGCTCTGACCCGCGCTCAGCGCAAGATGGCGGCCCGGGGTTAGAGCGCGCTCGGCCCGCACCGACTGAGTGGAGCCCGGGGTCTCGGAGACCGGGCAGCGGCCGAGCACCCCGGCCGGTGAGTGCGGCCTCCCCGGGGGCGGCGCGGGCCCCGGGCAACCGAGGTGGAATATGGGGATAAGGGGGGCCGCTGGCCGCGGTGCTGAGCCATTGGGGGCCAGGCAAGGCCGCGGGTTAACGGCAGCCGGTGCACTGGGCCTCACAGAGCCCGGCTCCCGCTGGACACTGGACACTGGGCCTCACAGAGCCCGGCTCCCGCTGGACACTGGACACTGGGCCTCACAGAGCCCGGCTCCCGCTGGACACTGGACACTGGGCCTCACAGAGCCCGGCTCCCGCTGGACACTGGACACTGGGCCTCACAGAGCCCGGCTCCCGCTGGACACTGGGCCTCACAGAGCCCGGCTCCCGCTGGACACTGGACACTGGGCCTCACAGAGCCCGGCTCCCGCTGGACACTGGACACTGGGCCTCACAGAGCCCGGCTCCCGCTGGACACTGGACACTGGGCCTCACAGAGCCCGGCTCCCGCTGGACACTGGACACTGGGCCTCACAGCCCGGCTCCCGCTGGACACTGGGCCTCACAGAGCCCGGCTCCCGCTGGACACTGGACACTGGGCCTCACAGAGCCCGGCTCCCGCTGGACACTGGGCCTCACAGCCCGGCTCCCGCTGGACACTGGGCCTCACAGAGCCCGGCTCCCGCTGGACACTGGACACTGGGCCTCACCGAGCCCGGCTCCCGCTGGACACTGGGCCTCACAGAGCCCGGCTCCCACTGGACACTGGGCCTCACAGAGCCCGGCTCCCACTGGACACTGGGCCTCACAGAGCCCGGCTCCCGCTGGACACTGGGCCTCACAGAGCCCGGCTCCCACTGGACACTGGACACTGGGCCTCACCGAGCCCGGCTCCCGCTGGACACTGGGCCTCACCGAGCCCGGCTCCCACTGGACACTGGACACTGGGCCTCACAGAGCCCGGCTCCCACTGGACACTGGGCCTCACCGAGCCCGGCTCCCACTGGACACTGGACACTGGGCCTCACAGAGCCCGGCTCCCGCTGGACACTGGGCCTCACAGAGCCCGGCTCCCGCTGGACACTGGACACTGGGCCTCACCGAGCCCGGCTCCCGCTGGACACTGGGCCTCACCGAGCCCGGCTCCCACTGGACACTGGGCCTCACAGAGCCCGGCTCCCGCTGGACACTGGACACTGGGCCTCACAGAGCCCGGCTCCCGCTGGACACTGGGCCTCACAGAGCCCGGCTCCCGCTGGACACTGGGCCTCACAGAGCCCGGCTCCCGCTGGACACTGGGCCTCACCGAGCCCGGCTCCCACTGGACACTGGGCCTCACAGAGCCCGGCTCCCTCTGGACACTGGGCCTCACAGAGCCCGGCTCCCGCTGGACACTGGGCCTCACAGAGCCCGGCTCCCGCTGGACACTGGGCCTCACAGAGCCCGGCTCCCGCTGGACACTGGACACTGGGCCTCACAGAGCCCGGCTCCCGCTGGACACTGGGCCTCACAGAGCCCGGCTCCCGCTGGACACTGGGCCTCACAGAGCCCGGCTCCCGCTGGACACTGGGCCTCACAGAGCCCGGCTCCCATTGGACACTGGGCCTCAGAGAGCCCGGCTCCCGCTGGACACTGGACACTGGGCCTCACAGAGCCCGGCTCCCATTGGACACTGGGCCTCACAGAGCCCGGCTCCCGCTGGACACTGGGCCTCACAGAGCCCGGCGGCCGGTGGCGGACACTGGCCTGGGACAGGTTACTGCCCTCAGCTGTTTAATGTCCTGGGTTAACTGGTCATTGAGTGGCAGGGCTGGTGCTGCCCATCCCGGGGGGCAAGAAAAGGAAAGATGCTGTTAATGCGTATATCAGTTGTGAAACATTTGTACAATTATGTTTCAAATAATTATTAGCGTTTTGGGGATAGTAACCCTCCCCTTTCTGTTGTAATATTAGTGGACCAGCATTCGTTACATGAGCTTATTGTTTACATTCAGTCGTTGATGAACCTGGTTTAACCAGAGTCATTTCAACTGCATCCCAATGATCTTTGGTTTACTGAGACACCTCGATAAAGTGTGAAAGGCCATAGTGCCGGACAGGAGGAGCGATGAAACAAGAAGTAATTATGAGATGCGAGTAAGCTTGCGTTTTAAAGGCTCATAGATTGTTGGAGGGAAGACTGAGGGAGATGTGGGTCTAATCAGTCACAGTGTGAGGTGCTGTGAAAGAGTTGGTAAAGGAGACAATGATGTTTATCAGGATTCTAATAGTAAGACAGAATAGGATTTTTGGAGTTTAGGAGAAAATAGAGGACATTTTATCGGATAGAAACATAGAAGATAGGAGCAGGAGTAGGCCATTCGGCCCCTCGAGCCTGCTCCGCCATTCAATGAGATCATGGCTGATCATCCAAATTCAGTACCCTGTCCCTGCCTTCTCCCCATATCCCTTGATCCCTTTAGCCTTAAGAAATATATCTAACTCCTTCTTGAATATATTTAATGAATTGGCCTCAACTGCCTTCTGTGGTAGAGAATTCCACAGGTTCACCACTCTCTGTTTGAAGAAATTCCTCCTCATCTCTGTCCTAAATGGCTTACCCCTTATCCTTAGACTGTGACCCCTGGTTCTGGACTCCCCCGCCATCGGAAACATCCTTCCTGCATCTAGTCTGTCTAGTCCTGTTAGAATTTTATAAGTTTCAATGAGATCCCCTCTCATTCTTCTAAACTCCAACAAATATATGCCCAATCAACCCAATCTCTCCTCATACGTCATTCCTGCCATCCCAGGTATCAGTCTGGTGAATCTTCACTGCACTTCCTCCATGGCAAGAACATCCTTCCTCAGATAAGGCGACCAAAACTGCACACAATACTCAAGGTGTGGTCTCACCAAGGCCCTGTACAACTGCAGCAAGACATCCTTGCTCCTGTACTTGAATCCTCTCGCTATGAAGGCCAACATACCATTTGCCTTCTTAACCGCCTGCTGCACCTGCATGCTTACCTTCAGCGACTGGTGCACAAGGACACCCAGGTCTTGTTGCACTTCCCCTTTTCCCAATCTATTGCTGTTCAGATAATAATCTGCCTTCCTGTTTTTGCCACCAAGGTGGATAACCTCGCATTTATCCACATTATATTGCATCTGCCCAATCACCCAACCTGTCGAAATCATACTGGAGTTTCTCTGCATCCTCCTCACAGCACACACGCCCACCCAGCTTTGTGTCGTCTGCAAACTTAAGAGATATTACATCTAGTTCCCTCGTCTAGATCATTAATATATATTGTGAATAGCTGGGGTCCTAGCACCGATCCCTGCGGTACCCCACTAGTCACTGCCTGCCACTCGGAAAAAGACCCGTTTATTCCAACTCTTTGCTTCCTGTCTGCCAACCAGTTCTCTATCCAAGTCAGTACCTTACCCCCAATCCCATGTGCTTTAACTTTACACGCTAATCTCTTACGCGGGACCTTATCGAAAGCCTTCTGAAAGTCCAAATACACCACATCCACTGGTTCTCCCTTATCTATTCTACCAGTTACATCCTCAAAAAATTCCAGTAAATTAGTCAAGCATGATTTACCTTTTGTAAATCCATGTTGACTTTGTCCGATCCTATCACTGTTTTCCAAGTGCTCTGCTATTACATCTTTTATAATGGACTCTAGCATTTTCCCCTTGGGATAATCGTGTGGATGAAAGGGGCACAAGAATTGTTCCACTAACGTGCATTTATATTTAACGTAAAAAACTGTCCCAAGGTGTAAAAATGGATGCCGGGAACGAGGTAATAGAAGGGGTGACCAAAAGCTTGGTCAAAGAAGTGGGTTTTAAGGAAGGTCGTAAAGAAGCAGAGGGGTTTAGGGAGTGAATTCGGGTGCGGGGACACGGCTGCTGCAGGCACACTGCCAATGGTGGGGCTCAGGGAGTGTGCACATTAGGCCAGCGTTGGACGGACGGAAAGTTTGGGGGGGGGTTGGAGGATTTACAGAGATAGGAGGGGCAACCATGCAGCGATTTAAACATAAGGATAAGAATTTTAAATTGCAGGCATTGGGGGACTGCAAGTCAATGTAGGTCAACAAGGACAGGTGAGTGGGACTTGGTGCAGGATAGGATGATGGCAGTAGAGTTTCGGATCAGCTGGTTTATGGAGGGTGGAGGATGAGAGGCCGACCAAGAAGTTAGTATAGCTGAGTCTGTATGTGACAAAAGCATTAATGAGGGTTTTTAGTAGTAGATGGACGGAGGTGGGTGAAGTTAGGGAGGTAGAAGGCAGTCTTTGTGACGGAGAGGATACGGGATTGGAAGCTCGGCTTGGGATCGAATGGGATGCCGAAGTTGCGAGCAGTCTGATATAACCTAAGACAGTGGCTAAGGAGAGCAGTGAAATGGGTCTGAGTACAGAGTTTGTGATGGGTTGAAGGCAATGGCTTTGATCTTCCCATGTTTAGCTGGAGGAAATTGCAGCTCATCAAAGACTGGATATTGCTCAAGCAGTCTGACAGCACAAAGGCAGTGAATGGATCGAGAGAGATGGTGAAGAGGTAGAGTTGGGCATCGATAGCATTCATGCCGAACCTGACTCCATATCTGCAGATGATGTCACGAAGATGTGGAAAAGGAAGGGTCAAAGCGTAGATCCTTGGGCTCTCCGGAGGTAACCGTGCGGGGATGGGAAGCAAAGCCATTGCTGGAGACACTGTGGCTACAAATGGACAGTTAATAGTGGAGCTAAGAGAGGGCAGTTCCACCAAGCTGGACATGGAGGAGAGACATTGAAGGAGCATGGTGTGATCGGCTGTGTCAAAGGCTGCAGCGAGGTGGTGGAGAGATAATGCACCACGGTCACAGTCACCGGAGATATTGGCCGTATTTTCCGATCCCTATGGGTGTGTACACACCTGTAGGGACCTCACAAATGCCAGTTTCAGGCATGCGAAGTGCATGCGCTGAAAACCGGCATTTCCGATCTGTCAAGACAGATCGCACGTGTGCACTGGAGAAGGGCCTCTGCGGGCAGAGAGTTCCACTTTCTGCAGAACCTCTACCTGCTGAAATCCCTTAAAAATCTTATGCATAAGAGTTTAAAAAAGTAAATAAAACATTTTTTTTCACTCATTTATAATTTTAAAATACTTTTAAAAAAGGTAAGTTTATTTTTAGCCCCGTAAAAAACTTTAATTTCTTTTTCAAAAAATTAAATTTTTATTTAAAATATTTAATATAATGTCATTTCAACTAATTTTAAAAACGTGATTTAAAAAAATGTATTTAATGTTTTGATATGTTTTTGGAGTGATCTCCATTCTGAAGGGAGATTCCCTTCTCCCATTGGCTCCCCATGGCCCACGTGATCCCAGGGACGCTTGCGAACCACATGCACCCCTGGGATATGTGGGTCCTGCGCATTTTGTCGTGGAGAGGCCCAGGAATGGAAATGGCCGGACCTCTGGAGCCCTCGGGTAAGGGCGTAGATTTTTTCCAGATCGGAGGCCTCCGCACGCAGGAAGCCTCAGATCGGAAAATACGGGCCATTATTTGTGACTTTGGGTAGGGCTGTTTTGGTGCCGTGGCATGGATGGAAGCCTGATTGGAGTTGCAGGAATGGTGGGATTTGGGAGACAACAATATGTTCAAGGACTTTGGACAGGAAAGGGTGGTTGGGATGACTAGGACAGAGGGGCTGAGGGTGGTTTTTTGGAAGGAGGCGATGACAGCAGTTTTCAAAGGTTACGGGACAGTACACGGGGAAAGGGAACCATTTATAATGCCAGCTAGCATGGCAGCCAGGAAGGGAAATTGGGTGTTCAGCAATTTAGTTGGAATAAGGTCAAGGAGATTGGAGATGGCATTAGGGGAGATAGGAGAGAAACTAGAGAAAGGCGGGGGTTCAGTGAGGGGGAGCCTGCGAGGAGGTTTGGCTTGGTGGGTAAAGGGAGAGGGGGAAGCAGCGGAGGCAGCTGAACGGATAGTCTCTGTCTTAGTGACAACAAAATCCAGGGGCAACAACCGGGATGGGAGAGAGTAAAGATTTTGCTGGGGACGAGGGCATCAAAGGTGGAGGTGGTTGAGCAGCTCGATGGTTGTAGAAGTTTCATAGTAAATGGAGGACCATAGGCTCGGCATTTGGAAGTTTGAAAGTTGTAAGTGATGAGTGGGAATTTTTTTTTCCAGGGCAAGATGTAGAAGTGGGGCTGGAAGGGGATGGGGAGGTGTTACCAAGCAGTGGTAGGCGATGGTCTTGTCTGTGATTGAGACCAAGGCTGTAGAGAGGCCACTGGAGCTGTTAAGGTTGAGGAGGTGGCCATGAATATAACGGAGAGTTTATATTGAGGGAGAGGTTTAAGGAGGGCAGTAAATTCAGAAGAGCGAGGGTAAAGAAGAGTTGATGATGAGAGAGGTGCTTTAAGAGGCTTCCCAGATATGGATATAGTTTACTTTATTCTCTAGATGTGATTGTTGCTGGTAAGGTCATATTTATTGCTCATCCCAAGTTGCCCTGAGAAGATGGGTCTTGAACTACTGCAGTCTTTGCGATGATGGTGCTCCCACAATGATGTTTGGTAGGGGATTTCAGGATATTGGCCCAGCGACGGTGACAGAGCAATCATATATGTGCACGTCAGGATGGTATGTGATTTGGCCGAGAACTTGGAGGTGATGATGTTCCCGGGATATTGCTGCTCTTGTCCTACAGCATGCTTGATATGGACTATTGGCAGAGGATATGCACAATATATTGAATTAGGTCAGTTTTAACTTGCAATTCCTAATTGCAATTCCTAATTGCACCAATAATTGTAGAATGGGATGAGATACATGTTCGCTTAGGGCTGAGTCAAATTATTGTTTTCTGTTTTTAGATATCAAGGAATATGGGGATCGGGTAGGAAAGTGGAGTTGAGGTCGAAGATCAGCCATGATCTTATTGAATGGCGGAGCAGGCTCGATGGGCCGTATGACCTACTCCTGCTCCTAATTCTTATGTTCTTATCTGTTAAACAGGTAGTTATCACAAACCATTAGAATGCTTTAAAGTGAGATTTCTGAAATCACTTGGAGTGTCAGGTAGCATGTTTTACTTCTGCTCAGATTTACTTCACTTACTGATTCCTGGCTGCATTAATTAGATATTGGGATACGTAGCTCATGGGGCAAGATGTCCACATGTTTTTGTATAAGGCACTGGAAGTGATGCAGTAGAGCTCCAACAGACCAAGACCTCCAGCCAGTCCATGTCACTTAGGAGTTCTGAGGTGCAAAGTCAGTTCCCTGGAACTGGATAATATATATTGTGCTGTATTCAGTCAAGCTTTTAACGTGTGAGAGCAGTTGATATTCAAGAGTCTGTTGACTGATAAATTGAAATTGTCACATCTCTAATTTTTTGAAGTGAACTTACTCGATTTGTCTTTTAATATCTAGGAAGAGAAATGCGTCCGGCTCTTGAGGCGAGGCATGGCAGGGGTGGTGCGGCCGGGCTGGTGAAGTGAGGCATGGCACGGGTGGTGCGGCCGGGCTGGTGAAGTGAGGCATGGCACGGGTGGTGCAGCCATTTTAGTGAGGCAGCACCAAGTGTTGTGGCTGGTCTGATAATGCAGGCGTTAACTTGTGATTGGTCTGTGAAACAGAGTCTACAGCCAGTCTGGTAAGACAGGTACTGCGTGATGGTGTGAGGAGAGGTGTTAGAAGTAGTTTGGTGGAATGCTAATAAATTTGACAGCACACAGTTCTTTCTAAAGCTGGTTTTATCTCCATGCTTGAGCTGCATCATAGTTCAGGAGAGTGGGCGATAAGACTTTGGTTTTGTGTATAGACCTACAGACAGCAAATGTGCAGCCCAGTTCCCCACATTGACATAACTAAAGCCTTATCTCAATGGTAGGCTCACATTTAGTGGTTATATAATGTTGGAATAGGGAACTTGGCTTATTAGAGCTAGAGAGTCTGAAAGCTCCTTAATTGTGTTAACTGGAGATGTTGGCAGCAGGATGCCTATATCCTGGAGAGCTGTTCTTTTAAATTCCAAATGTTCTGTAGATATTTGCAAATCTACTGCCTCATTAATCCTGGCTCCTGGTGCTGATATCTGTAACTATGCTGTATCCAAATGAACAACAACAAAGAAAGATGTGCATTTCTATAGCACCTTTCATGACCTTAGGACGTCCCAAAGTGCTTTACAGCTAATGAAGTACTTTTTGAAGTGTAGTCACTGTTGATATGTAGGAACTTGCATTTATATATCGCCTTTAATGTAGTTAAACGTCCCAATGCACTAAGTGAAATGAAGTGGACTCCAATCACAACTGTGAGTCAGTTCCCTTTGTAAATCTGTGATCGTACTGTAAACTGGAGCATGCTGGATTACAGGTGCTGGACGTAGCTGGGGAATAAACCTGTTGCCTGGCTAAAGGTTGCAGGATGTCAGCAGGACCAATAAATGCCAAAGGCCCACAACAAATGTATGTTAGCCTTTAAGGTATAATTTACCTTTCACTCGGGGCTCTGCTGGAGGCAGTTTGCCTGGACCCTGAAGTAGAAATGGAAATTAGAGCATGTTAAACAGCTAGAAGTGCAATCATGGCTTCCTCATATCAGTTCTTTATCCTTCCCACTCCCCAGCAGTGTGAGTGGCACACATAAACCATGTGTCAGGATTGGGGTGGATTTGCCAGTTGCAAACTTTATTGGTATCTGTTCCATTTCCATCTTGAGGTATTGGTCCAACTCAATGATATGACATGGCTGTGAAGTGGATTAGTAGGGAACACTCGTGGGTGCAGATGCGCTGCTGATAACGGGTTAATGTGTGAAGTGATCTCGGTAAAAGTGAAGTCTCAATCTTCTGGTGGCTGAGAAATCTTGTAAAGAGGTGGAGGAGATGCAGTTAAAGGCCCAGACGAGATGTATCCCAGGCTGCTGTGTGAGGCAAGGGAGGAGATTGCAGGGGCTCTGACACAAATTTTCAGAACCTCTCTTGCCACAGGGGAGGTGCCAGAGGACTGGAGGACAGCTAACGTAGTACCATTATTCAAGAAGGGTAGTAGGGATAAACCATGGAATTACAGGCCAGTGAGCCTAACATCAGTGGTAGGGAAATTATTGGAAAAAATTCTGAGGGACAGAATTAGTCTCCACTTGGAGAGGCAGGGATAGTCAGCATGGCTTTGTCAGGGGGAGATCATGTCTAACCAATTTGATTGAATTTTTCGAGGGGGTGACTAGGTGTGTGGATGAGGGTAGTGCAGTTGATGTAGTCTACATGGACTTTAGTAAGGCTTTTGACAAAGTCCTGCATGGGAGACTGGTCAAGAAGGTAAGAGCCCATGGGATCCAGGGCAATTTGGCACATTGGATCCAAAATTGGCTTAGTGGCAGGAGGCAGAGGGTGATGGTCGAAGGTTGTTTTTGTGACTGGAAGCCTGTGTCCAGTGGTGTACCGCAGGGATCGGTGCTGGGTCCTTTGCTGTTTGTAGTGTACATTAATGATTTAGATATGAATGTAGGAGGTATGATCAGGAAGTTCGCAGATGACACAAAAATTGGTGGAGTGGTAAATAGCGAGGAGGGAAACCTCAGGCTACAGGACGATATAGATGGGTTGGTCAGATGGGCAGAACAGTGGCAAATGGAATTTAACCCTGAAAAGTGTGAGGTGATGCATTTTGGGAGGACTAACAAGGCAAGGGAATGCACAATGAATGGTAGGACCCTAGGAAGGACAGAGGATCAGAGGGACCTTGGTGTGCATGTACATAGATCCCTGAAGGCAGCAGGACAGGCAGATAAGGTGGTTAAAAAGGCATATGGGATACTTGCCTTCATTAGCCAAGGCATAGAATATAAGAGCAGGGAGGTTATGATGGAGCTGTACAAAACGCTAGTTAGGCCACAGCTGGAATACTGTGCAGTTCTGGTCGCCACACTATAGGAAGGATGTGATTGCATTGGAGAGGGTGCAGAGGAGATTCACCAGGATGTTATCTGGGCTGGCGCATTTCAGCTATGAAGAGAGACTGGACAGGCTGGGGTTGTTTTCCTTAGAGCAGAGAAGACTGAGGGGGGACCTGATTGAGATGTACAAAATTATGAGGGGCGTAGATAGAAAGGAACTTTTCCCCTTAGTAGAGGGGTCAATAACCAGGGGCCATAGTTTCAAGGTAAGGGGCAGGAGATTTAGAGGGGATTTGAGGAAAATCTTTTTCACCCAGAGGGTGGTTGGAACCTGGAACTCACTGCCTGAAAGGGTGGTAGAGGCAGGAACCCTCACAACATTCAAGAAGCATTTAGATGAGCACTTGAAACGCCATAGCATACGAGGCTACGGACCAAGTGCTGGAAAATGGGATTAGAATAGACAGGGCTTGATGGCCGGCGTGGACACGATGGGCCGAAGGGCCTCTTTCTGTGCTGTATGACTCTGAGAAATGGATAACTTGTGAGATAAAGAATACCTGGCTAGGGCAGACTCAGATGGTAATAACAAAACTCCATACACGTTTCAATTCAGTTGATGGCACGTGGTAGGTTAACCCCACTCCCTTTCACTGAAATTATCTACACGGGCCAATACCACCCATGCCACCTGCCTAACTAATACATGTATATCTTCTGGCCAAGCACTGTTCTCTGAGATCTGATCAGTGTATTGTGAAGTCTTAGCATCACCTCTGTTTGATTGTATTGTACTGTTCTGGCTACAAAACTTGAGTCATAGAATTTTACAGAACAGGAGGAGGCTATTCACCCCATCGTGCCAGCGCTGGAGCCCCATTCTTTTGCCTTTCCCTATACTATTACATTTTTTGTTTTCAAGCATTTCTCAGTTGATGGCACCCTCGCCTCTACGTCAGAAGGTTGTGGGTTCAAGTCCCACTCCAGAGACTTGAGCACAAAAATCTAGGCTGACACTCCAGTGCAGTGCTGAGGGAGCGCCGCATGTTGGAGGTACTGTCTTTCAGATGAGACGTTAAATCGAGGTCCCGCCTGCCCTCTCAGGTGGACGTAACAGATCCTATGGCACTATTTCGAAGAAGAGCAGGGGAGTTAGCCTCGGTGTCCTGGCCAATACTTATCCCTCAATCAACATCACTAAAACAGATTATCTGGTCATTATCACATTGCTCTTTGTGGGAGCTTGCTGTGCGCAAATTGGCTGCTGCGTTTCTTACACTACAACAGTGACTACACTTCAAAAAGTACTTCGTTGGCTGTAAAGTCTGGTGATCGTGAAAGGTGCTATAGAAATGCAAGTCAAAAAAAAATTATTGACTTCTTCCCTTTGTTCTTTTGACAATGATCTTAAATTTATGCCCTCTACCAAGCCACCAACCAGTGGAAATAGCTTTTCCCTCTTAAACTGTCAGGATTCTTCTTAACCTTCTTTGCTCCTGTGAAAGAGCCAGTTTCTCTCGCCTCTTAAACCTAGAGCCTATTACCTAGCATTCCATTAGTTTGATTGATTTTTTTGCCACATTGTTTGGATATTGAAAGTGATGGATCTACTGTTAAACCTAGGTGTCCTTCTAGATCCCCTCTTGTTAATTCTGTTGTATTCATTGGAGAAAAGGAGAGAAAAATTGGGGGAATTTTTATTTTTAAAAAGTTTGATTAGGGACTTTCCAAATAGAAGGGGGAAAATTCAACATTCGGATGAGAGATGCACTTCCTGACACAAGATACTATCTTGAGAAATTGGACTTGAAACCAGAGGCTCAGAGGTACCAAAGAGCATAGCCTCAATATTGCTTATATTCAGCTGGGCAATTTTGGTTTGTCCAGTTCCTGATATCGGGCAGCAACCTTTGGGTGAACAGGGAAGGCAGTAAGGTAGATGGCATTAATATACTTGTGGAAGTTGATCTTTTGATTCCACGTAATGCCAATCGGTAGCATGTAGATAATGAAGAGGCCGGGTACACTGGTGCTGACCATGGAGGCAGTTGAAGAAAAGCCATTGGCAGCAATCAACTGCCTATACTAAGGCAGTTAAAAACAGAACCAGCAGAGAGCAGTGCCCCTGGAGGTGGACAGAAGAGGAGAGACGTTGGAGTGGTCGACTGTGTCAAAGACAGTAGAGAGGATTAGGAGGGATGGGAAGTCATGGTCACAGGTACATAAGTTGTCATTTGTGACTTTGACGGGTCCGCTCTCAGTACTGTGGGGAGACAGAAGCTAGATTGGAAAGACCCAAATAAGGAGCGTTGAATGGGAGCACAAGAGGGGGTGAACTTTGGTTATAACAGTTCCTGAATATATAAAAACAACTTAAAACACTTATTAAAGGTGCAAGGAGGTCCCAGGAGGTGAAGATGGCAAAATAAACCAAGCATAGTATCACTACAGCAATGGAGGATGTTCAAATTCTAGCAAGTAAAAGTGGAGGTGAGGCTGATGAGGAAATTGTCAAAGTACTAAATTAATATTTTCTACAGGGATTCACTGAAGAATATAGCACCGATATGATATTGAACTATAGTACAGCAAGTAGCATAGATGATTTTGATGTATTTGTGGCAAAGTTACCAGACAACTTGAACCCTAAAACATTTTTATAAATATATAAAGTGTAAGTGGTTTGCTAGGGAAAAAGTTGGACCTATTAAGGACCCAAAGGAAAATCTTCATGTTGAGGCAGAGGACATGGCTAAAGTATTAAATGAGTACTTTGCATCTGTCTTCACAAAGGAAGCAGATGATGTGAAGATTAAAAGAGGAAAGGGAAGTTATGGACAGGATAGTAATAGCTAGGGAAGATGTACTAAAAAATTAATATTACTGAAAGTCACCTGGTCTGGATGGAATGCATTCCAGGTTGCTGAAAGAAGCAAAGGTAGAAATAGCAGAGGCATTGGTCACAATCTTTAATCCTCATTGGATACAGGAGTAGTGCTGGAGGACATTAGGGCTGTTAATGTTATACCACTATTCAAGAAAAGGGAGAGGGTAAACCAGAAATTACCGGCCAGTCTGTCAAACATCGGTTGTGGGGAAGTTATTGGAAACCATTATCAGGGACAAAATAAAGTTTCATTTGGAAAGGCATGCTATTCAAGGAGATTGCATCAAGGCCAGCATGGATTTGTTAAAGGCAAGTCATGTCTGACTAACTTGATTGAATTTTTTGAGGTAATGGAGAAGGTTGGTCAAGGTAGTGCAGTAGGTGTTGTATATATGGACTTTTGGAAGGCATTTGATAAAGTGCCACGCTGGAGGCTTGTTAAGACGGATGCCCATGGAATTAAGGGGAAAGTGGCAGTATGGATACGGAATTGGCTCAGTGACAGGAAGCAGAGGGTGGTGGTGAATAAACGTTTTTCAGACTGGGAGGTGGTTTGCAATGGTGTTCCCCAAGGGTCACTTTTGGGTCCATTACTCTTTGCAATTTATATAAACAACCTAAACTCGGGAGTAGGGAGCAGCATTATAACGTTTGCAGATGATGCGAAATTTGGTAACGTAGTAGATAGTGATGAGGATGATTGTAGACTTCAGGATGACAGA
Organism: Squalus acanthias; assembly: GCA_030390025.1. NCBI lineage: Eukaryota > Metazoa > Chordata > Chondrichthyes > Squaliformes > Squalidae > Squalus > Squalus acanthias. Next base: position 739,982 of record CM059448.1, read on the forward strand.
GACAGGATGGTGAAATAGGCAGAAGCATGGCAGATGGAGTTCAATGCAGTGAAGTGATGCACTTTGGGAGGACTAATATGGAAAGACAGTATACTATAAATGGCACATTTTTGAGAAATGTAGATGAGTAGAAGAAGAAAGAAAGACTTGCATTTATATAGCGCCTTTCACGACCACCGGACGTCCCTAAGCGCTTTATAGCCAGTGAAGTACTTTTTGAAGTGTAGTCACTGTTGTAATGTAGGAAACCTTGGTGAGATACCTTTGTCCATATACACAAATCCTTAAAGGTGGCAGGGCAAGTTGATAAAGTGTTTAAAAAAGCATTTGGGTTACTTGGGTTTATAAATAGAGGGATAGAATATAAAAGCTAAGAGATCATGCTAGAATTTTATAAATCATTGGTTAGGCCTCAGCTGGAGTATTGTGGACAATTCTGGGCACCACACCTCAGGAAAAATGTAAAGGCCTTCAAAAAGGTACAGAGGAGGTTTACCAGGATGTGACCAGGGATGAGGGGCTTCAGTTATGAGAAGAGGTTGGAAAAGTTAGGACTGTTCTCCTTGTAACAGAGAAGGTTAAGAGGTAACCTAAGAGAGGTTTTCAAGATGATGAGAGGTTTTGATAGAGAAAATCTGTTCCCTCTGGTGAGTGGGTCAATAACCAGAGGTCGTAGATTTAAAATCATTGGCAAAAGATCTAGAGCGGAGATGAAGAGAAATATTTTCAGAGTTGTCAGGATCTGGAGCGCTCTACCTGAAAAGGTGGTGGAAGCTGATTCCATAAATAATTTTAAAAAGGAGTTGGACAGGCACTAGCGAATGAGGAACTTGCAGGGTTACGGACAAAAGCAGGTGTGTGGGACTAAGCACGACTGCTTTTTCAAAGAGCCAGCACAGGCACAACGGACCGAATGGCGGCCTCCTGTGCTGTAAGCTTCTATGATTCTAAGAACTTAAAGTAACTGAAGACACAAAACTACTTTGGGCCTGATGGTATATATCCTGGGCCCAGGGAGGGGGAGATTTGTGAGACACTGGCCATCATCATGAGAGAGACACTGGGCGCTGGCGGGGTAGCGCAGGGTTGGAAGCAGGCTGCATACCTTTATTTAAAAAGACAAACAAATCCAATTGAGACAACTTCGGGACTGTCAGCCTAACTTCTATATCAGGCCAAGCAATGGAAACCATTCTGAGGGGCAACCTGGAGGAGAAATAGCCAACATTGATTTAGATGGGGGAAGATCACGTCTGACAAATCTCTTTAACTTCTTTGGAGGGCATTGTAGATGAAATTGAAAGTGGAATTCCCCATGATATAATTTTCCAGGACTTTCAGAAAGCTTTTGATGGGGTTTTGCCTGAAAAAGATGAAAGCCATGGAGCTCTAGGGGAGAGTTTGGGCCTGGATCTGAAGTTGGTTAAAGGATCAACACTGAGTGTATTAATGAGAATGAAGGGTGGTGTTCAGTGGAGTACTGCAGGGGTGAGCGCTCTGAACTTTATTTCTCACTTACGTAAATTATTCGGGTGCTGGAGTCAAATGCAAGATTATCAAATGTGCTGACAACCCTAAAATAGGGAGTGCAGCTAAGGATTTGCAGAAAGATTTGGATCATTTTAGCAAAGAAGCAGACAGATTAAATTTATTGCAAAATGTTGCACATGAAATAATAATGCAACCCAAGTACAAAATGGACGGAATAGAATCAGCACAGCGACCTGGGAGTAAAAGACTTGTTGCTGTTGATGTTAGACAGTGTAGAGAGGTAATTAAGTAAAACTTACGAGGCTAGGATATATATACTGAAAAATGGAATACAGGCATCTGAGTTTACAATGGACAGATTAGAACATACTTCCGAGTGTTGTGCACAGCTGTGATCACTGTCTTTGAATAGGGATGTGTCAGTATTGGAGAGGGTGCTGAGAAGAGTAACTTTATTTCAAGTGTAAGAGTTAGAAGAAGATTTTTAAGATGCTCAATCTCTACTGCTTAGGAAGATGACTTTTGGGTTGGGGAAATCCATAGTTAAATATATAAAATCTATAAATGGCTTTAATAAGATAAATCCAAAATATAATTTTATCATAAGAGATCATAAATGTAAATTTAGTGAAATGGAACACTAGAATAATCTGCCAGACAGAGTACTGGAGATAGTCTTTATGAACATGCTAAGTGCATTTTGATGCTACCCTGAGATGGTTAAAATACTAGAGGGATGAGTTTCAATCGGCCAAAAGGTCTTTTCTCATCCTTAGCGTGCTCCATATAGTTTTTTTGAGCGGGGGGTTGATTTAATAGGAAATTCTTGACACTTTCACACTCTTATTTGCTTTTTCCCCAGTCAAGTATGAGCAGCGTACCTGCTGAGAAAACGTGAACTTTCAGCAAATTATTGTATGTTGATCTTAAAAATATGACTAACTTATCTTTCTTTCATTTTGCAAACTGATTGCCTTGAAATGCATTTTTTAAAATTAAACAGGAAATTGTACAGTGCTGGTGTGCACTACTGACCCTTGTTTACAGGCAGGACTTGAGCTCGAGTTGTAATAAGTGATTGACATCCCTGGTGTGCATTGGGTCTGTGCCATACCGGCACTGTTTACTGCTCTTGCCCAGGTCATACAAGATTACTCTCTTGTATCGCAATGTAGTTTCAACAGTAACTTAAAAACAAAGGCTACATTGCAAATCACTAAATTAATTAATTTTATGGAAGAAATCAAATAGATTATTAGGACTGTAGGATAGTAGCAAACTTCAGGGGGACATGGACAGACTGGTGAAATGGGCAGGCACATGGCAGATGCAATTTAATGCGGATAAGTGTGAAGTGATGCACTTTGGGAGGAACAACATGGAGAGGCAGTATAATCTAAATGGTACTATTTTGAGGTGGTGCAAAAGCAGAGGGACCTGGGGGGTGCATATTCACAAATCTTTGAAGGTGCAGGACAAGTTGATGCGATTAAGAAAGCATGTGGGATGCTTGGCTTTGCAAATAGGAACACTGAATGCAAAAACAAGGAAGTCATGCTAAACCTTTACAACTCGCTGGTTGGACCTCAGCTGGATTATTGTGTACAATTCTGGGCACCTGTCTTTAGGAAGGATGTCAAGGCCTTGGAGAGGGTACAGAGGAGGCTTACCAGGCTCATTACCAGGGATGAGGGACTTCAGTTATGTGGAGAGATTGGAGAAGCTGGGATTGTTCTCCTTAGAGCAGAGAAGGGTAAGGGGAGACCTAATCGAGGTAATGAAAATTAAGAGGGGTTTTGATAGAGCAAGTAGGGAGAAACTGTTTCCTTTGGCAAATGGGTAGGTAATCAGAGGTCACAGATTTAAAATAATTGGCAAAAGAACTAGAGGGGAAATGAGAATTTTTTTCACACAGAGGACTGTTATGATCTGGAACACATTGCCTGAAAGGATGTGAATCATAAAAACATAGAAGATAGGAGCAGGAGTAGGCCATTCAGCCCCTCGAGCCTGCTCCGCCATTCAATGAGATCATGGCTGATCATCCAAACTCAGTACCCTGTCCCTGCCTTCTCTCCATATCCCTTAATCCCCTTAGCCTTAAGAACTATATCTAACTCCTTCTTGAATATATTTAATGAATTGGCCTCTACTGCCTTCTGTGGTAGAGAATTCCACAGGTTCACCACTCTCTGGGTGAAGAAATTCCTCCTCATCTCAGTCCTAAATGGCTTACCCCTTATCCTTAGACTGTGACCCCTGGTTCTGGACTCCCCCGCCATCGGGAACATCCTTCCTGCATCTAGTCTGTCTAGTCCTGTTAGAATTTTATACGTTTCAATGAGATCCCCTCTCATTCTTCTAAACTCCAGTGAGTATAAGCCCAATCGACCCAATCTCTCCTCATACGCCATTCCTGCCATCCCGGGTATCAGCCTGGTGAATCTTCGCTGCACTCCCTCCATGGCAAGAACATCCTTCCTCAGATAAGGCGACCAAAACTGCACACAATACTCAAGGTGTGGTCTCACCAAGGCCCTGTACAACTGCAGCAAGACATCCTTGTTCCTGTACTCGAACCCTTTCGCTACGAAGGCCAACATACCATTTGCCTTCTTAACCGCCTGCTGCACCTGCATGCTTACCTTCAGCAATTGGTGCACAAGGACACCCAGGTCTCGTTGCACTTCCCCTTCTCCCAATCTATTGCCATTCAGATAATAATCTGCCTTCCTGTTTTTGACACCAAAGTGGATAACCTCGCATTTATCCACATTATATTGCATCTGCCATGCTTCTGCCCAATCACCCAACCTGTCCAAATCATACTGGAATTTCTCGGCATCCTCCTCATGGCACACACTCCCACCCAGCTTTGTGTCGTCTGCAAACTTGGAGATATTACATCCAATTCCATCGTCCAGATCATTAATATATATTGTGAATAGCTGGGGTCCTAGGACCGATCCCTGCGGTACCCCACTAGTCACCGCCTGCCACTCGGAAAAAGACCCATTTATTCCAACTCTTTGCTTTCTGTCTGCCAACCAGTTCTCTATCCAAGTCAATACCTTGCCCCCAATCCCATGTGCCTTAACTTTACACGCTAATCTCTTATGCGGGACCTTATCGAAAGCCTTCTGAAAGTCCAAATACACCACATCTACTGGTTCTCCCTTATCCATTTTACCAGTTACATCCTCAAAAAATTCCAGTAGATTAGTCAAGCACGATTTGCCTTTTGTAAATCCATGTTGACTTTGTCCGATCCTGTCATAGGAACTTTCAAAAGGCAATTAGACATGTACTTGAAGAGGACTAATTGCAGGGTTATGGGGAAAAAGCTGGGGGTGGGGCAACACGGTGGCATAGTGGTTAGCACTGGTGCCTCACAGCGCCAGGGACCCGGGTTCGAATCTGGCCTCGGGTGACTGTCTGTGTGGAGTTTGCACATTCTCCCCGTGTCTGCGTGGGTTTCCTCCGGGTGCTCCAGTTTCCTCCCACAGTCCAAAAATGTGCGGGTTAGGTTGATTTGGCTATGATAAATTGACCCTTAGTGTTAGGGGGGGATTAAATATGTGGGGTTACGGGGATAGGATGGGATATGTTAGGGGGAATTAAATATGTGGGGTTACGGGGATAGGGTGGGATATGTGTCGGTGCAGGCTCGATGGGGATTCTGTGTGAGAAAGCAGGGACAGGGTACTGGATTTGGATGATCAGCCATGATCGTATTGAATGGTGGAGCAGGCTCGACAGGCCGAATGGCCTACTCCTGCTCCTAGTTTCTATGTTTCTAAATTGGAGAGCTCTTTCAAAGAGCAGGCACAGGCACGACGGGCCGAATGGCAGCCTTCTGTCTGTAAGATTCTATGACTGTAGGTTGTGGTTCACCCTCTCTGTCCACTGCTGGACTACAGCGTCCTTACTTTTGTAGGATATTAAAAGCAGTTCCCTTCTTTTTGTCTGGACACGTTCTCTCACCGAGTATTATGCTGCATTATGTGGTGTGTCGTACAGCCATAATTTAGGAAGTTGTTAAAATGTGCAATAGACACGTAATGTGCATGTAAATCAGTGATAGTGATTTGCATCTGATTCTATTTTTCAAAAAACTGCATGGTGTTTATGTAGAAAATGTTGCTGGAATAGTAAGAAGATGGTTGTTTTAACAGGGATTAAACAAAAGAAAGAAAGAGCTTGCATTTATGTAACTCCTTTTACATCCTTGGGACATCCCAGAGAGCTTTAAAGTTACTGTAGTACTGATGAAGTGCAGTCACTGGTTGAATAGCTTGCGGCTCGCTATGTGGATTCACAAAATGGCTGCTGTGGTGAACTGGACCTGTGCTCCTGTTTCAATCAATGCCATCAAAAATTGGTAGGGGATTTTAAAGTTTAGATGTATCTGTCTGGTTAGCATAATTACTGTCCGATTTCACTGTGTAAATTGTCATCAATCAAACTTGTAAGACAGTGATTTCCAGATGTAGGATTTATGATTACTTTCCTTTTGTGGACCTTACTGTAAACGTTACTAATGTCTATGTAAAGAACTCACTAGACTGACTGGGTCTAATGGGCTGTAGAGGATGAGATCAGTGTCCGGACTAGGCTGAGATAAACTGGTTGTGCAGGGTTTGATCCTGTGCTGTAACTGCATGAATTACTGCTGTGGGAAATAGCCTGTGGTTGGATGCAAATGAGTTTGTTTTAAACTTAGAGGCTGAACGCCAACTCTTTGACACCTCCCCTACCTCCCCCTGGACCATGACCCCACCACTGAACATCAAGCCATCGTTTCCCAGACTATCACTGACATCTCCTCTGGAGATCTTCCCTCCACGGGCTCCAACCCCATAGTCCCCCAACCTCACACAGCCCGCTACTACCTCCTTCCCAAGATCCACAAACAGATGGCCCTGCTAGACCCATCGTTTTAGCCTATTCTTGCGCTACGGAACTGATTTCTTCCTATCTCAACTCTTTTTTTCTCCCCTTGTCCAGTCTCTTCCCGCCTGCATCTGCAACTCTTCTGGGCGCCCTCCGCCACTTAAACAGTTTACAGTTTCCTGGCCCTAACCGTCTCCTTTTCACCACGGACGCCCAATCCCTTTACACCTCCATCCCTCACCAGGACGTCCTGAGGGCTCTCTGCTTCCTTGAACGGAGGTCCAGCCAGTCTCCATTCCACCACGATTCTTCTCTGCTTGGCTGAATTTGTTCTTACATTGAACAACTTCTCCTTTGACTTCACTCACTTCCTCCAAATAAAAGATGTTGCTGTGGGAACTCATATGGGTCCCAGCTATGCCTGCCTTTTCGTGGGATATGTGGAATATTCTTTGTTCCAGTCCTATTCAGGTCCCCTCCCTCACCTCTTTTTCCGATACATTGATGACTGTATTGGTGCCGTTTCCTGCTCTTGCCCCGAACTGAAAAATTTCATCAACTTTGCTTCCAATTTCCACCCTTCCCTCACCTTCACATGGTCCATCTCCAACTCTTCCCTTCCTCGACTTCTCTGTCTTCATTTCTGGGGACAGGCTGTCGACCAATATCCACTATAAGCCCACTGATTCCCACAGCTATCTTGACTACACTTCCTCCCACCCCGCTTCCTGTAAGGACATTATTCCATTCTCCCAGTTTCATCGGCTCCGGCGCATCTGTTCCGACGATGCCACCTTCCATACTAGTTGGAGTCGGAGCTCCGACATGGCAAGAGAGCCCCAGGTGGGCAGAGGAAACGCTTCAAGGACACCCTCAAAGCCTCCTTGAAAAAGTGCAACATCCCCACTGACACCTGGGAATCCCTGGCCCAAGACCGCACAAAGTGGAGGAGAAGCATCTGGGAAGGCGCCGAGCACCTCGAGTCTCTTCGCCGGGAGCAAGTGGAAGCCAAGCACAAGGAGCGCACGTCAACCCAAGCACCCCACCCACCCGCCCCTTCAACCACCGTCTGCCCCACCTGTGACGGAGACTGTAGGTCCCGCATTGGACTCATCAGTCACCTGAGATCTCATTTTTAATGTGGAAGCAAGTCATCCTCGGTTCCGAGGGACTGCCTAAGAAGACTAGTGCTTCCGATATGTCTTTTTTCCACAACCGAGGATTCCCTTCCACTGTGGTTGACCGGGCAATTGACCGTGTCTGTCCCCTTCCCCTCCCCCTCCCTCCCAGAACCACAATAGAGTTCCCCTGTCCTCACCTTCCACCCCACCAGCCTCCACATTCAACCGATCATCCTCTGCCATTCCCACCACCTTCAGCGTGATGCCACCACCAAACATATCTTCTCCTCCCCTCCCCTTTCAGCATTCCGAGGCGACTGTTCCCCCCCGCGACACCCCTGGTCCACTCATCAATCACCCCCAACACCCCTTACCCTTTTTACGGCCCCTTACCCTTTTTACGGCACCTTCCTGTGCAAGCACAGGAGATGCAACACCTGCCCTTTTACCTCCTCCCTTCCCACTGTCCAGGGCCCCAAACATTCTTTCCAGGTGAAACAGCGGTTTACTTGTGTGTGCCATCTACAAGATGCACTGTAGCAACTTGCCAAGGCTTCTTCGGCAGCACCTCCCAAACCCACGACCTCCACGCCTAGAAGGACAAGGGCAGCAGGTGCATGGGAACACCATCACCTCCAAGTTCCCCTCCAAGTAACACACTATCCTGACTTGGAAATATACCACCATTCTTTCATTGTCACTGGGTCAAAATCCTGGAACTCCCTAACAGTGCTGTGGACGTACCTTCACCACATGGACTGCAGCGGTTCAAGAAGGTGGCTCACCACCACCTTCTCGAGGGCAATGAGGGATGGGAAATAAATGCTGGTCTTACCAGCGATGCCCACATCCCGTGAATGAATAAAAAAAAACTGTTACCTCTCTAATTTTTTTCCAGTTCTGTTGAAAGGTCATTGACCTGAAACGTTAACTTTGTTTCTCTCTCCACAGATGCTGCCTGCATTTTCTGTTTTTATTTGTTTTGAACTTACGTTTTTACATTTTATTTCCCCTATCCCCCTCTTTGTTGTGTTCCTGCTACAAAGTGTCCTGGTTATAGAAACATCGAAGATAGGAGCAGGAGTAGGCCATTCGGCCCCTCTAGCCTGCTCCGCCATTCAATGCGATCATGGCTGATCGTCCAAATTCAGAACCCTGTCCCGGCTTTCTCCCCATATCCATTGATCCCTTTAGCCTTAAGAAATATATCCAACTCCTTCTTGAATATATTTAATGAATTGGCCTCTACTGCCTTCTGTGGTAGAGAATTCCACAGGTTCACCACCCTCTGGGTGAAGAAATTCCTCCTCATTTCTGTCCTAAATGGCTTACCCCTTATCCTTAGACTGTGACCCCTGGTTCTGGACTCCCCGACCATCGGGAACATCCTTCCTGCATCTAGTCTGTCCAGTCCTGTCAGAATTTTATAAGTTTCAGTGAGATCCCCTCTCATTCTTCGAAACTCCAGCGAGTATAAGCCCAATCGACCCAATCTCTCCTCATACGTCATTCCTGCCATCCCAGGTATCAGCCTGGTGAATGTTCGCTGAACTCCTTCCATGGCAAGAACCTCCTTCCTCAGATAAGGCGACCAAAACTGCACACAATACTCAAGATGTGGTCTCACCAAGGCCCTGTACAACTGCAGCAAGACATCCTTGTTCCTGTACTCAAACCCCCTCGCTACAAAGGCCAACATACCATTTGCCTTCTTAACCGCCTGCTGCACCTGCATGCTTACCTTCAGCGACTGGTGCACAAGGACACCCAGGTCTCATTGCACTTCCCCTTCTCCCAATCTATTGCCATTCAGATAATCTGCCTTCCTGTTTTTGACACCAAAGTGGATAACCTCGCATTTATCCACGTTATATTGCATCTGCCACACTTCTGCCCAATCACCTAACCTGTCCAAATCATCCTGGAGTTCCTCGGCATCCTCCTCACAGTACACACACCCACCCAGCTTTGTGTCGTCTGCAAACCTGGAGATATTACATCTAGTTCCCTCGTCTAGATCATTAATATATATTGTGAATAGCTGGGGTCCAAGGACCAATCCCTGCGGTACCCCACTAGTCACTGCCTGCCACTTGGAAAAAGACCCGTTTATTCCAACTCTTTGTTTTCTGTCTGCCAACCAGTTCTCTATCCAAGTCAATACCTTGCCCCCAATCCCATGTGCCTTAACTTTACACGCTAATCTCTTATGCGGGACCTTATCGAAAGCCTTTTGAAAGTCCAAATACACCACATCTACTGGTTCTCCCTTATCTATTTTACCAGTTATATCCTCAAAGAATTCCAGTAGATTAGTCAAGCACGATTTACCTTTTGTAAATCCATGTTGACTTTGTCCGATCCTGTCACGGTTTTCCAAGTGCTCTGCTATTATATCTTTTATAGTGGACTCTAGCATTTTCCCCACTACCGATGTCAGGCTTACCGGTCTGTAATTCCCCGTTTTCTCTCTACCACCTTTTTTGAATAGTGGGGTAACATTAGCTACCCTCCAATCCATGGGTATTGTTCCAGATTCCATCGAATGTTGGAAGATGATCAGCAATGCATCGACTATTTCTAGGGCCACTTCCTTAAGTACCCTAGGATGTAGATTATCAGGCCCTGGGGATTTATCGGCCTTCAACCCCGTCAATTTCCCTAACACCATTTCCCTGCAAATACTGATTTCTTTCAGTTCCTCCCTTTCATCAGACCCTATGTTCCCCGACATCTCTGGGAGGTTATTTGTGTCCTCCTTTGTGAAGGCAGAACCAAAATATGTATTTAATTGGTCTGCCATTTCTTTGTTCCCCATTATAAGTTCCCCTGATTCTGACTGCAAGGGACCTACGCTTGACTTCACCAATCTTTTTCTCTTCACATATCTATAAAAGTTTTTACAGTCAGTTTTTATGTTCCCTGAAAGCTTCCTCTCATATTCTATTTTCCCCTTCTTAATTAATCCCTTTGTCCTCCTTTGTTGAATCCTAAACTGCTCCCAATCCTCAGGTTTACTGCTTTTTCTGGCCAATTTATATGTCCTCTCCTTGGATCTTATGCTATCCCTAGTTTCCCTTGTTAGCCACGGTTGAGTCACCTTTTTTGTTTTTTTCTTATGCCAAACTGGGATGAACAAATTCTGTAGTTCATCCATGCGGTCTTTGAATGTTTGCCATTGCCTATCCACCGTCAACCCTTTGAGTGACATTCCCCAATCAATCCTACCCAACTCGCGCCTCATACCATCGTAGTTTCCTTTATTTAAATTCAGGACCCTAGTCTCTGAGTCAACTACTTCACTCTCCATCTTAATGAAGAATTCTATCATATTATGATCGCTCCGACCCAAGGGGCCTCGTACAACAAGATTGCTAATTAATCCTTTCTCATTACATAATACCCAGTCTAAGATGGCCTGATCTCTGGTTGGTTCCTCGACATACTGGTCCAGGAAAGCATCCCGTAAACACTCCAGGAATTCCTCCTCCACAGTATTGTTACTAATTTGGTTAGCCCAATCTATATGTAGATTAAAGTCACCCATGATGACTGCTGTGCCCTTACTGCATGCTTCTCTAATTTCCCTTTTAATGCCATCCCCAACCTCCGCATTACTGTTTGGAGGTCTATATACCACTCCCACTAACGTTTTCTGCCCCTTGGTATTTCTCAGTTCTACCCATACAGAACCTTCATCCACCTTATTCCGAATGCTCCTCGCATTAAGACACAAAGCCTTCAGGCTTTTTTTTTAACGCTCTTAGACCTATTATGTGGGCACCTGCTCCCAAGTCTTTGCCAGCGCTGTTGTAAGCAGGTGTGTGTGAGCGGCCTGGGGTGACGTTCCGTCTCCTGAAGGTGGGGAAGTATCTGACCTCTGCTTTGTGGCTCAATGGAGCAAGATGGCTGAGAGTGTGCACTCAAAATATGGAGTTGACCTCTCCGTGCCACAGTGCATTGGTATTCATGCTGTGCTGAACTACTGCTTCAACAACTTAAATTGCTGTTTTTCTCCTGATGTACTGCAGTCTGCTCCCTAGTAGCTACCACATTAGCAGGAGGGCTAACACTGCAGTGGAACATCTCAAAAAAAAAGTCTAGAAATTGCCAATATTAGTGCAAATTCTGGAAAATTAAATTCTCTGGAAAAATAGGATGTGATTTTGCTTTGACATGGTTTGATTGGAAATGCAGTGCTAAAAATGAGTGTCCAACAATGCTCTCACCTCTGTCCAGGAGTAAGCCAAAGATGGCAATCTGGCAATGAAATACTCTTGTATCAGCTTCGGTTTGTCAGGAGGAGTTTATGTAATGCCTGGAATGCATGATGGGTTATATTTGGCTGAGGTTGACATGTAATGTGCTGTTAGAACTAAGTATAACTTTTGTGGCCCCAGTAATACTGGCGATTGAGACTGGAGACTCTTGGAGCAGCACCACTGCCAGTGTGATGTATGTCACATTATTAATCTGGCCGGTAGAAATGTGGCATATAGACCCAAGGAGATAGGACGCGCACTGTAAAGTAATTATAACAGCAGCATCTCCTGAAAGCTCAGTGTATAAATACATCATGTGATGTGATACTGAACCATATAGACCAGAACTATAACAAATTTAGCAACACCCGTTGTGACTCAAATATATACAGCGCCTTTCACGATCTCAGGATGTCCCCGAGTGCTTTACAGCCACTGAAGTACTTTTTGACGTGTGGTCACTGTTGTAATGTAGGAAATGTATTGAATGACATTAGGGTTCACTGTGATAACCCTGTGATATTGTGGAATAGTCTGCTGACAGTCACTGTCTCAGCTCACAATTGAAGAATGACCTCTGAGGCGACCGGAGCCATTGAAACTGTACTCAAGAATAAATAATCTTCAGGAGATCATAAAATTGGACATGGAAAATATAGCGTCAGCATGTTGGCCCTACCTGTATCTAATTTGCATAGCAACAATAATATGTCTGAATTAAAAACAAATGAGTAGCTGATAAATTATCATCTAACAAGGGGAGAAGGACAGAATCCATTTGGTTAGAGTTGAGGAGCAAAAAGGGTATGATCACGCTATTGGGGGTATTCTATAGGCCTCCAAATAGTGAGAGGGAGGTAGAGAAGCAAATCTGCAGGGAAATCGCAGAGATATGCAAGAGCTATAGAGTGGTGATATTGGGGGACTTTAATTACCCAAATATCGATTGGGATAATGCTAGGGGAAAGGGAAAGGAGGGGGAGGAATTTCTGAAATGTGTTCAGGAGAATTTCCTTGACCAGTATGTTCTTGGCCCAACTAGGAAGGATGCATTGCTGGATCTGGTGCTGGGGAATGAGGTGGGCCAGGTCGACCAAGTGTCTGTGGGAGAACACTTTGGTACGAGTGATCATCGTATCATAAGATTTAGATTAGCAATGGAGAGGAGCAAGGAACAATCTAGAGTGGAACTTCTAAACTGGAATAGGGCTAACTTCAATGGGATGCGAAAGGATCTAGCCGGGGTAAAATGGAACCAAAGACTGACAGGAAAAACTGTAACGGAACAATGGGTGATCTTTAAGGAGAAGATGTTCCAAGTACAGGCTAGGTACATTCCAACAAGAGGGAAAGGTAAGGGAACCAAAGCAAGAGCTCCTTGGATGATGAGGAAGATAGAGAAGATGATGAAACAAAAAACGAGGGTGTGTGATGCATGTCAGGTGAATTCTTCAAGGGAGAACCAGACCAAATACAATAAGTTGAGAGGGGAAGTGAAGATGAAAATAAGATTAGCTATGAGAGTAGAATGGCGGTTAACATAAAAGGGAACCCAAAAATCTTCTACCGGCCTGTAAACAGTAGTTGGGTAGTAAGAGGCGGGGTGGGGCCTATTAGCGACAAAGAAGGTGATATATGCTTAGAGGCGCAGGGCAAGGCTAGAATACTCAATGAGTACTTTGTATCGGTAATTACTAAGGAGGTCGATGCTGACAAAATATCGGTAGAAGTGGAAAAGTTAGAAGCAATGGAAGGGGTGAAAATTGATAGACAGGATGTACTAGAAAGGCTGGGTATGCTGAGAGTGGATAAGTCGCCTGGTCCAGATGACTTGCATCCCAGGTTGCTAAGGGAATTGGGGGAGGAGATAGCGGAAGGGCTTGCCATAATTTTCCAATCTTCCCTAGATGCGGGGGAGGTGCCTGAGGATTGGAAAGTGGCAAATGTGACACCATTGTTCAAGAAGGGGTGTAAGGACAATCCTAGTAACTACAGGCCGGTCTGTTTAACATCAGTGGTGGGTAAAGTTTTAGAAACAATAATCAAGGAAAAAATTGACGGGCACTTGGAGAGGTTTAAGCTAATTAAGGAGAGCCAACACGGATTTGTAAAAGGCAGATCATGTTTGACTAATTGAATTTTTTGATGAAGGGAATGCAATGAATGTTGTCTACGTGGAGTTTCGGAAGGTGTTTGACAAACTACCACATAGAAGGCTGGTTAACGAAATTGAGGCTCGTAGAATAGGTGTGTCAGTGGCAGCTTGGATAAGGAATTGGCTTAAGGACAGAAAACAGCGAGTTGTGGTAAATGACTGTTTTTCAGACGGGAGGATGGTAGACAGTGGTGTTCCCCAAGGGTCAGTGCTGGGGGGGGGAGGTGGGGAAATTCAGTTGCTTTGCGTCTCCCGTTAGCGCCCGGGCATGGCGATGTTTGCACTGCTCGCGAAATTGACCAGACATTTTGCAGCGGTGCTAAACTCTACCGCCACGATCTCCTACGCCCGCAGATCGTAACGTCAGTCGAGTGTGTAGCACCCTGGATCGGATATTGAGTGGCAGCCCCTGCCTTTCCGCCTGCCACTAGCAACGACAGGTTGAGGGAAACGTTTTGCAGTCGGGAAGGGACTGGGGGAGCGCTATTTAAAGGCGGCTGCTTCCTGCCTTTTTTTGTCGGCGATATTTTTGCACCACGCATTCTGAGGAAGAGAGAGAGACTTCTGGAGAAATTCAACGCTGTGTGAAGGAGTTTTGGGTACTGAACAGCACTTTGTGGGTTCATTTTGATTTGACCGTGCATCGATTTAGATGAGACTGTGGGGGCTGCACTCTGAGCTCTTTCCCTGTGCCCCTCCATTGTTCTTTCCAGCAGAATTGATGTACAGGTCTCTCCAGGCCGAGATTCAAGGCTGCAATGAGCAGGGTGTGGATGGAGAGCAAGATCGACCCTCCCCTTTAAGAACTGGCCGGCGCCAGTGTGTCTGTGTTCCATTGCTGACTGACATCACATGAGCTTCGCCAGCGCTCTGAGGTAGCGCCTCGGCGTTAGCGCCTTAAGAGAGGTGTGTAGCGCCTGATTTAGCGCTCCAATCACCTCCAGGGGCGATAGAAGCCAAGTTTGCAGTCGGAGGTGATAATTAGTGCCAGGCGCTAAACTTTGCACCCGGCCGAAAATTGCGCCCCAAACGGGGCGATACCAAATTTCTCCCCCTCAATGTTTTCAAGGGGAGACTGGATCGGCACTTGAAGGAAATAAACTTGCAGGGCTACGGGGATAGAGCGGGGGAATGGGACTGACTGGATTGCTCTCCAGAGAGCCGGCACGGACTCGATGGGCCGAATGGCCTCCTTCTGTGCTGTTACGACTCTATGACTCTAATCTTTCAGATGGGCCCCGTTGTTAGAACTGGATGAGCAGAATTTGCAGGACATTAATTCCAAAGTTGTCAGCTGTGGCTAAGTGATATCATTCTTGTCTCCGAGTCAGCAGGTAGTGGGTTCAAGTCCCACGCCAGACACTTGAGCACATAATCTAGGCTGACATTTCAGTGCAGTACTCGGAGATGCAAAATTGAGGCCCTGTCTGCCCTCTCGGGCACTATTTGAAGAAGAGCAGAGAGTTTATTGGGTGTCATGGAGAACATCTATCCCTCAACCAATATCACTAAAACAGATAATCTGGTCATTATCTCATTGCTGTTTGTGGAACCTTGCTGTGCGCATATTGGCTGCCGCGTTTCCTACATTACAAAAGTGACTACACTTCAAAAAGTACTTAATTGGCCGTGAAGTGCTTTTGGATGTCCTGAGGTTGTGAAAGGTGCTATATAATTGCAAGTTCTTTATATCCTTCTGTCTTAAATTTAACATTGCCTTCGGCCCTAGCCACCGATTCCATCCCCCTCCCTGGCCACTGCCTGAGGCTGAACCAGATTGTTTGCATCCTCGGAGTCCTATTTGACCCTCAGCAGAGCTTCCGAACCCATATCCTCTCCATCACCAAGATCGCCTCCATCCACCTCCGTAATATCGCCCATCTCCACCCCGCCTCAGCCCATCTGCTGCTAAAACCATCACCCATGCCTTTGTTACCTCCAGACTCGACTATTCCAACGCTCTCCTGGCCGGCCTCCCATCTTCCACCTTCTGTAACCTTGAACTCATCCAAAACTCTGCTGCCTGTATCCTAACTCGCACCAAGTCCCGTTCACCCATCATCCCCTGCTCGCTGACCTACTTTGGCTCCCAGTCCGGCAACACCTCAAATTTAAAATTCTCATCCTTGTGTTCATATCCCTCCGTGGCCTCGCCCCATTCTATCTCTGTAACCTCCTTCAGCCTTGCACCCCTCCGAGATCTCTGCGTTTCTCCAATTCTGACCTCTTGTTCCACCCCAATTCCCTTTGCCCCACAATTAGTAGCCGTTTCTTCCGCTGTCTGGGCCATAAGCTCTGGAATTCCCTCCCTAAACCTCTCCGCCTCTCTACCTCTCTCTTCTCCTTTAAGACGCTCCTTAAAACCTACCTCTTTGACCAAGCTTTTAGTCACCTGTCTTGATATCTCCTTATTGTGGCTCGGTGTCAAATTTTGTTTGATAACGCTCCTGTGAAGCGCCTTGGGACATTTTACTATGTTAAAGGTGATATATAAATGTAAGTTGTTTTATTTTCTTTCACTAACTAAACTAGGTGAGATTTAGATTAATTTCAATGTAATGCTTGTATAGGTAAATTGCAACCTCCATGACATGGCGGGGCGGGGTGAGTCTCTGTGGGTGGGGGGGGCGGGGGGAACCCAAAGGAATCATTGTGTAATTTGATTGGTTTAGTCATCAATTGCAACGTGCTTCCAGTATTGTAGTCAACCAGGCGGCATTAGGTTGAATGTTGATGTGTTTCCATAACAACCAGCGCATGTATTTAACACTTGCTGTTCAGTGGCTCGCAGTGATGTAGCATGGGACTGATCTGTGCCTTTCCCTCATTTCCGAACAGCCTGTTGTTCTCGGACTCATGACATCAATGTGCTTAGCAGATGCTAGGTGAATGGCAGAAGAACCAAAAGCGACATGAGGAAAAACTTTTTTACGCAGCGAGTGGTTAGGATCTGGAGTGCACTACCTGAAAGGGTGGTGGAGGCAGATTCAATCGGGGCTTTCAAAAGGGAATTGGATAAGTACCTGAAAGAAAAAAAAATTGCTGGGCTACGGGGAAAGGGCGGGGGAGTGGGACTAGCTGAAGTGCTCTTGCAGAGAGCCGGCATGGGCTTGACGGGCTGAATGGCCTCCTGTGCTGTAACCATTCTATGATTCAATGAAGGCAGTGAGCCAAATAGGGCACCATCCATGAGCACTGTTTCTTTAGTCAGTGTTGTCCAATAGAAATCACTGACTAGCTTCAAGCATGGCTGCGGCCACCCCATTATAACCAAATTCATTAACTATAGTAGTAAATGCCTTCCACACAATACAGGTAAATGTACTTTACGTGCATATTTACTTACCAAACATTGGCCACCATTCAGTGCGAAATGTTGTAGTGTTTCTCTTGCACCAAATTTCATAATTCTGACATGAGTTTCAGACACAACACATCTTGGTGCAGCTTCTAGGTTTTTGTCCAGCACTTGCGAGCAGTACTTTGACTTCGACTTCATTGGATTAATTGCTGAGAATGCTGAATCACACAAGGCGATTCCCCAGCCCCGCCCCCGCTCTCCGTCCAGCCCCGCCCCTGCCTTTTGCCAAAGTGCCCTGTTGCAGCTGCTCATTATTGGGTGGTCTTGCTTTCTTGTGCTGGCCTGGAGTATGTATTTTCGATTGGTTGGGCCCCCCTCTCCATCCCATGTTGCTGGTGTTTCCATGGTGCTGAAGTCTGACGTTTACACCTGTGTTCACACCATTTCAGCAGATAACCAATAAGTATTAATGTGAGAAGTCGCACAACACCAGGTTATAGTCCAACAGTTTTATTTGAAATCACAAGCTTTCGGGGCGCTGCTCCTTCGTCAGGTGAAGTGAAGAGATGCATATAGGCACAGCATATATAGTCAGAGAACACAGCCAGATGATTACAGTTAATCTTTCCAACTGCCCTTTATCACACCTTGGCAGAGAGATAATCACGGCAATCAAAGGTGTGGATGGTGTCTCTTCATTTCACCTGACGAAGGAGCAGCGCTCCGAAAGCTTGTGATTTCAAATAAAACTGTTGGACTATAACCTGGTGTTGTGCGACTTCTCACATTTGTCCACCCCAGTCCAACACCGGCATCTCCACATCAATAAGTATTAATCAAGGACGTAAACCACACAAAGCAATCACAAAACTCTCTCGCTCTGCTTTTCATTTTACCAACAAATGGAGAAAAAGGTTAAAGTGCGGCACTGTGTGGCGTTGGGTCTGGCTGGGAGTGTCACACTGTGTGGTGTTGGGTCTAGCTGGGAGTGTCGCACTGTGTGGCGTTGGGTCTGGCTGGGAGTGTCGCACTGTGTGGCGTTGGGTCTGGCTGGGAGTGTCTCACTGTGTGGCGTTGGGTCTGGCTGGGAGTGTAGCACTGTAGCGTTGGGTCTAGCTAGGAGTGTCTCACTGTGTGGCGTTGGGTCTAGCTGGGAGTGTCGCACTGTGTGGCGTTGCGTCTGGCTGGGAGTGTCGCACTGTGTAGCGTTGGGTCTGGCTGGGAGTGTCTCACTGTGTGGCGTTGGGTCTGGCTGGGAGTGTCTCACTGTGTGGCGTTGGGTCTGGCTTGGAGTGTCATACTGTGGCGTTGGGTCTGGCTGGGAGTGTCTCACTGTGTGGCGTTGGGTCTGGCTTGGAGTGTCATACTGTGGCGTTGGGTCTGGCTGGGAGTGTCGCACTGTGTGGCGTTGGGTCTGGCTGGGAGTGTCGCACTGTGGCATTGGGTCTAGCTGGGAATGTCGCACTGTGTGGCGTTGGGTCTGGCTGGGAGTGTCGCACTGTGTGGCGTTGGGTCTGGCTTGGAGTGTCACACTGTGGCGTTGGGTCTGGCTGGGAGTGTCGCACTGTGTGGCGTTGGGTCTAGCTGGGAATGTTGCACTGTGTGGCGTTGCGTCTGGCTGGGAGTGTCGCACTGTGTAGCGTTGGGTCTGGCTGGGAGTGTCTCACTGTGTGGCGTTGGGTCTGGCTGGGAGTGTCTCACTGTGTGGCGTTGGGTCTGGCTTGGAGTGTCATACTGTGGCGTTGGGTCTGGCTGGGAGTGTCTCACTGTGTGGCGTTGGGTCTGGCTTGGAGTGTCATACTGTGGCGTTGGGTCTGGCTGGGAGTGTCGCACTGTGTGGCGTTGGGTCTAGCTGGGAATGTTGCACTGTGTGGCATTGGGTCTGGCTGGGAGTGTCGCACTGTGGCATTGGGTCTAGCTGGGAATGTCGCACTGTGTGGCGTTGGGTCTGGCTGGGAGTGTCGCACTGTGTGGCGTTGGGTCTGGCTTGGAGTGTCACACTGTGGCGTTGGGTCTGGCTGGGAGTGTCGCACTGTGTGGCGTTGGGTCTGGCTTGGAGTGTCATACTGTGTGGTGTTGGGTCTGGCTGGGAATGTCGCACTGTGTGGCGTTGGGTCTGGCTGGGAGTGTCTCACTGTGGCGTTGGGTCTGGCTTGGAGTGTCATACTGTGGCGTTGGGTCTGGCTGGGAGTGTCATACTGTGGCGTTGGGTCTGGCTGGGAGTGTCATACTGTGGCGTTGGGTCTGGCTGGGAGTGTCGCACTGTGTGGCGTTGGGTCTAGCTGGGAATGTTGCACTGTGTGGCATTGGGTCTGGCTGGGAGTGTCGCACTGTGGCATTGGGTCTGGCTGGGAGTGTCGCACTGTGGCATTGGGTCTAGCTGGGAATGTCGCACTGTGTGGCGTTGGGTCTGGCTGGGAGTGTCGCACTGTGTGGCGTTGGGTCTGGCTTGGAGTGTCATACTGTGTGGTGTTGGGTCTGGCTGGGAATGTCGCACTGTGTGGCGTTGGGTCTGGCTGGGAGGATCGCTCTGTATGGTGTTGGGTGTGGCTGGGAGTGCAGCACTGTGTTGCATCTCCAAACTGACTCCATGCTCTCTGCAAGCATCAACTTGGACTCTTTCATGTTGTCTTCTCCCTGTTCTCTGTTTATGACCAAGACATATCTCTCCCAATCGTTGCCATGTATATATAACCCAGATTCCCTCTGTGTCTATTCATCTGCACATTTTGGCTGCTGCTCTGTACCTGAGCCCATTACCTCCATCTCCCCTTTTTTTTCTCTTGGCCCCTTCTCTCCCCTATCCTTCCCTTCCTGCCACCTAGTCATGCCACTTTTGATTCCTCACCACTCGGGTACTTTGTCCCCCAATCCCTACCCCAATACCATCATTACTGCTCTGCCTTCCTACTCTCCTGCTGCCATTCCAGGCTTGAATTCCCCTTGAATAAGCCCAGAGCTACCCTCTGTGCCTCTTGCATTCTCCAAAGGGCCCAATGAGGCACCAGATGCTGCCTCCTTATGAACAACAATCGCAACTGCCTCATTCTCCTCTTTCACTGACCTTCCCGTCCAGCATGCCTGCTGGGGCTAACCTCATCAACCTTCTTTTCGTCTGCTCACCCCGCCCACCACTGCCCCTTGGACTCTGCCTGCGCATCAACAATCACTCCCTTTTCTGCATTTCCCTCCAGAATGTCTGTTCACTCATGAACAAGGGCCCTTGTCATCCACTACCTTTATTATGGATGATTGCATTGAAATCCTGGTTTTGACTGAAACTTGGCTTATGGGCCTCTTACGGAACCCTCCTGGCCTGGTTATTTTTGAACTGTATTTAGCCCTGGTGAGACCACATTTGGAGTACTTTGTGCAGTTTTAGTCTCCCTATTTTAAAAGGATGTTCAGATTTTGAGGGGGGCAGAGAAGGGCTATGCAGTTAATCTCAGATTTTAAGAGATTAACATATGAGGAAAGATTGACTACCCTGGATCTTTTATCTAGTGAAAAGAAAAGACTGAGAGGAGATGTGATAGAAGTGTTTAACGTTTTGTAAGGTTTAGACCTATTGGATCTAAGTAAGCTTTTCTGCCGTGTACAGAATTTAAGCACAAAGGGTCATATGTTCAAATTAAGGACAGCAAAAGAAAATAGGAAATGCAGGAGGAACTTTTTTTTACTAAAAAGGAGTAAGTGGAACAAATTATCGGCACGGGTGGTGACGCAAGAAATGTTATTGGGTTTCAAGAAGGATCTAGGTTACTGGCCAACAAATGTGATTCAGGGTTGTTAGAAATGCTCCAATACTGAGCTAGATGGACTGAGTCTTCAGCTTGAAACTGTATCACCACCTGCCCCGCCCAAACTGCCATGGTGGCAATTTGGCTCTTATCACTAAGTCACATCTTGGTTTCTGCCACCTTCTCTTTCAAGCATTTCTGCTTGTTGCACCCTTTTCAACTATCCTTCAAAATCTTTGTTGTCTACCACCCTGCTCCCTGCCTCACCCTAAGTTTCTCCCTGAGATATCTATCCTACCTCCTTTCCTCCCTCAGCCTCTGCACAGTGACTCCTCATCAGTGATTTCAATCTCCATTCCAGATCCATTTTCCCTCTCTCCTCTGAATTCACTGCCCTTCTGGCCTTCTTAAACATCTCGCTCAATATAAACCCTCTTACCCATATGTCATGGCCATCCCCTCGACCTTACCAAGTCCTATGGTATTGATCACTGGCGAGGTCATCTCTGACCACTTCCTTGTATCCCTCATCATCTACATCTCCTTCCCATTCCAACGACTACCAACTTTCTCCTGAAACCCCTCTCCCCTCCCCCCTGCACTCAACTCCAACAACAAGTGCAAGGAGCTCATGGATTTCTTTGTCATTAAGACAGAGATCATCAGCTGCGACTGTTGGTCTGCCTCTTCCCTTGACCACCAAACCAAACCTGTCCCTGACACAGCCCTGAACCCCTATCTCCCTTGTTCCCCTCCCTTTGAAAACTGTCGACATCACGCCCTTCCTCCTAAAACCTGCCTTTCCTCATGAAACTCACCCTCATCTCTTTGTCACTCAAGTTTCCCCCACCCCCACATCACCAAAACGACCCTATGAAAGTCATGAACAGCAATCTGTGATTGTGACTTATCCCTCCTCAACCTCACTGCACCCTTTGACACAGTTGACCATACCATCGTCCTTCAACGCCTCTCCTCTTGTCTAGCTTGGTGGGACTAACTTCACTTGTTCCTGCTGTTACCTATCTAATTGTAGCCAGAGCATCTCCAGCAATGGCTTCTCTTCCCACCCGTGCACCATTTCTTCCAGAGCTCCAGAGGATCTATCTTTGGCCCACTCCTCTTCCTCATCTATATGCTGCCCCTTGGCGACATCATTTACAGACATGGGGTCACCTTCCATATGTACACGTACGATATCGGGCTCTACCTCACCGTTACCTCTCGCGACTCCTCTGCCTCTGTGCTGTCCGACTGTTTGCCTGACCTCTTGTCTTGGATTAGCTAGTTTCCTGCAGCTAAACATTAGGAAGACTGAAGCCATTGTCTTTGTCCCCTCATCCCGCCACCCCCACCCCCCCGCCACAAACTCTGTACCGATGTCACTAATTCCATCACCCTCCCAGGACACTGTCAGGCTGAACCAGACTTTTCGCAACCTTGGTGTCCTATTCGATCCCGAGCTGCATTTCCGACCCATATCATCTCCATCGCAAAGACTACCTATTTCCAATTCAGTAGCATTGCCCACTTCGGCCCCTACCTCAGCCTATCTGCCACTGAAACCCTCATCCATGCTGTTGTCACCTCCAGACTCGGCTATTCCAATGTTCTCCTGGCAAGTTCTCCATCCTCCGCCCTCTGTAGACTCCAACTCATCTTAATCTCTGCTGCCGCATCCAATTCTGCTGTCACCCCTGTCCTTGCTAACCTGCAATGGCTCCTGGTCCACCAATGCCTACAATTTAAAATTCTCATTCCTGAGTTTAAAATCTCTTTATGGCCTTTCTCCTCCCTATCTCCAGCCTTACAACCTCCCCTAAACACACTGTTCCTTTTGACTCTAGCCCCTTCTGCATCCGCCCTCTCTTTGCCCCACTCTTGGCAGCTGTGTCTTCAGCCACCGAGACCCGATGCTCTGGCCTTTTTTCCCCAACCCCTCTGTCTCCACCTCCCTCTCCTCCTTTAAAACCCACTTTATGAACCACCTCTGACCAAACTTTTGGTCACCCCTCCTAAAGTCGCCTCCTTTGGCTTGGTGTCCATGGTTTGATTACGGTTCTGTGAAGCACTTTGGGATGTTCTTCCATGTTAAGGGAGTTATATAAATGCTAGTTGTTCAGTAGGTGTGTCTAGCTGGGAGTGCTGCTTGTTCTGTATTGGGGCTGGGGGGAGCACAGCACTCTACCATGTCAGAACTGAGCATGCTGCACTGCACCATGTTAACTGCCCAGCTGATGAGCACTAGTTTTATAGAGTCATAGAGTTATACAGCACAGAAAGAGGCCCTTCGGCCCATCGTGTCCGCGCCGGCCATCAAGCCCTGTCTATTCTAATCCCATTTTCCAGTACTTGGTCCGTAGCCTTGTATGTTATGGCGTTTCAAGTGCTCATCTAAATGCTTCTTGAATGTTGTGAGGGTTCCTGCCTCTACCACCCTTTCAGGCAGTGAGTTCCAGATTCCAACCACCCTCTGGGTGAAAAAGATTTTCCTCAAATCCCCTCTAAACCTCCTGCCCCTTACCCTGAAACTATGCCCCCTGGTTATTGACCCCTCTACTAAGGGGAAAAGTTCCTTTCTATCTACCCTATCTATGCCCCTCATAATTTTGTACACCTCAATCAGGTCCCCCCTCAGCCTTCTCTGCTCTAAGGAAAACAACCCCAGCCTGTCCAGTCTCTCTTCATAGCTGAAGCGCTCCAGCCCAGGATGCACCCTCTCCAATGCAATCACATCCCTCCTATAGTGTGGCGACCAGAACTGCACACAGTATTCCAGCTGTGGCCTAACTAGCGTTTTGTACAGCTCCATCATAACCTCCCTGCTCTTATATTCTATGTCTCGGCTAATGAAGGCAAGTATCCCATATGCCTTTTTAACCACCTTATCTACCTGTCCTGCTGCCTTCAGGGATCTATGTACATGCACACCAAGGTCCCTCTGATCCTCTGTCCTTCCTAGGGTCCTACCATTAATTGTATATTCCCTTGCCTTGTTAGTCCTCCCAAAATGCATCACCTCACACTTTTCAGGGTTAAATTCCATTTGCCACTGTTCTGCCCATCTAACCATCCCGTCGATATCATCCTGTAGCCTGAGGCTTCCCTCCTCGCTATTTACAACTCCACCAATTTTCATGTCATCTGTGAACTTACTGATCATACCTCCTACATTCATATCTAAATCATTAATGTACACTACAAACAGCAAAGGACCCAGCACCGATCCCTGCGGTACACCACTGGACACAGGCTTCCAGTCACAAAAACAACCTTCGACCATCACCCTCTGCCTCCTACCACTAAGCCAATTTTGGATCCAATGTGCCAAATTGCCCTGGATCCCATGGGCTCTTACCTTCTTGACCAGTCTCCCATGTGGGACTTTGTTAAAAGGCTTACTGAAGTCCATGTAGACTACATCAATTGCACTACCCTCATCCACACACCTAGTCACCCCCTTGAAAAATTCAATCAAATTGGTCAGACATGATCTCCCCCTGACAAAGCCATGCTAACTATCCCTGATTAATCCCTGCCTCTCCAGGTGGAGACTAATTCTGTCCCTCAGAATTTTTCCCAATAATTTCCCTACCACTGATGTTAGGCTCACTGGCCTGTAATTCCCTGGTTTATCCGTACTACCCTTCTTGAACAATGGTACTACGTTAGCTGTTCTCCAGTCCTCTGGCACCTCCCCTGTGGCCAGAGAGGTTCTGAAAATTTGTGTCAGAGCCCCTGCCCTGCAATCTCCTCCCTTGCCTCACACAGCAGCCTGGGATACATCCCGTCAGGGCCTGGGGCTTTATCCACTTTTAAGCCCGCTAAAACTGCTAGTACCTCTGCCCTCTCAATACTAATTTGTTCAAGTATATCACAATTCCCCTGCCTGATTTCTATGCCTACATCGTCCTTCTCCATAGTGAACACAGATGCAAAATATTCATTTAAAACCTCACCTACATCTTCCGGCTCTACACACAGATTGCCACTTTGGTCCCTAATGGGCCCAACTCTTTCCCTGGTTATCCTCTTGCCCTTAATATACTTATAACACACCTTGGGATTTTCCTTTATTTTGCCCGCCAGTGCTTTTTCATGCCCCCTCTTCGCTCTCCTAATTTCTTTTTTAAGTACCCCCCTGCACTTTCTATACTCCTCTAGGGCTTCCACTGTTTTAAGTCCTTTGTATCTGCCAAAAGTCTCCCTTTTTTTCCTAATCCATTCTTGTATATCCCTTGACATCCAGGGTTCCCTGGGCTTGTTGGTCCCACCCTTGACCTTTACGGGAACATGTTGGCATTGTACTCTATTTCCTTTCTGAAAGACTCCCACTGCTCTGATGTGGATTTTCCTACAAGTAGCTGATCCCAATCCACTTTGGTCAGATCCTGCCTTATCATATTAAAATGGGCCTTTCCCCAATTTAGAACCTTTATTTCCGGTCCATCTTTGTCCTTTTCCATGACTACCTTAAATCTCACCGAATTATGGTCACTGTCACCAAAATGCTCTCCTACTGACACTTCTACCACTTGCCCGGCTACATTCCCTAGAATTCGGTCCAGTACCGCCCCCTCTCTTGTAGGACTTTCTACATGCTGGCTCAAAAAGCTCTCCTGGATGCACTTTAAGAATTCCGCACCCTCTAAGCCTTTCACACTCTGACTATCCCAGTTAATATTGGAGAAGTTGAAATCCCCTACTATTATTACCCTATTATTTCTACACTTCTCTGAGATTCCTGCAGGACCTTTTTTTTTAAACGAAAGTGTAACGTGCTGAAATTTTTAAGGAATTGTGAAGTCTGCTTTCCGTCCTTTAGAAACTAGTGTGAGGAAGAGGGTCCCTGGGATTCTGGGATATTATTAATATTTTTGGAATCTTATTCCACGATTCTTTGTTTTTCTATAAAAATTTAATATGAGTAGCTTTGATTGTGAATTCTAAGTCGGACTAAATGCAAACTATAAAAGCTGTACATAAATGAAACTGGTGTGTTTACCAAATGAAGATTGATAAACCCAATTCCCCAAATGATCCAATTTTAAACTCTCCCACCCGCACAGTGCATGGTCACAAACAGTGTGTTTCAAATGGGATTTGTTTTGATGTGAATGAAATGGCTGACGAAGCAGAGTTGGGAATATCTACTGTGAATTAAGAGGGGAACCTAAACAGACCCGTAGAAGGGCTCTGGCGAATAGGAATAGCAGCTGAGTCATGGGAATTGGCTGTCTCCCTGCCGAGGAGAGCTATTGGGTTGTACATAAATGCATCACAGCATCGGGGAAAATCCAATCATTGTTTTAAATGGTGTTCAGTGAGGGAACAGCACAGCAAGAGGAGGGTGAGAGTAAAGATTCTATATTATCGCTAAATGGAAGTTCATTGTATACTTTACACTGTCGGAGGGTGGAGGGGTAGAGGCGGAGGGCAATGGAATCTCCCGGCAACCCTTTCTGCTGGTCAGTTGTGAACATTTCACTGATTACTTCTGATTGTATGTGTTTTCTATTTGGGGCAGAAGTGTGCTGTTTCCATGTTTATTTAAAGGAGTGTTCAATTTTCCCCCCTATTTTGTTTAAATGAGTGCAATGCCTCATTTACTTTTGAAATGTCATTTGTAATATCTTATTACTGTGGTAGTTTTATAAACTTAGGTTTAATAGTTGCACTAGTTTATTTTCAGAACTGCTGGTTGTGCCCTTCTCTTCTGATGTGTTAACAAGAGTCATTAATGCAGTTGGCTCACAGTTGCATCTGTCCTTGCCATACGGTTCCTGGGAAGCTGTGTCAGATTGCAGGAGCATGCAGTTGCAATGCCCTCGCCTGTGTTGAAGTGACCGAATAGGGAGAGCTTCGCATTTAATGCACATTTGTTAAAAAGATATTTTTTTTCTGCCGTATTAATGAATCTAACACTAATGGATTCTGGTCCTTGATGCATTTGGTCAGAAATTTGCTTGCTTTTCAAATTATCACTTTAAAATCTGTTTGAAATAACTCTCTTTGTTATGCACCCAGTTACACTCACCATTTAAATGCACTGTGCTGTGTGTTGCAAAGTCAGATTCTTACTGCTTCATTAAAATGGGGGGAGGTGGGAGGGGGCTGAAACTGCCAACACAACTTGTGTGTAATATGAGAGGAGTGTGTCTGTGTGTTGGTGGGGGAGCAGCCTCCACGGTGATCTGGCTTGCTTGTCAAATCCAGGCAACTGCATGAATATTATTACCTGAATATGTAGACAGGGACCCAGATAGACTTTGCGAGGGGCCAGTCATTGACTGAAAGCTCCCCCTACTCCACTTCTCTTGCTCTATAATTAATTGTATCTGTGCCTTTGGACCCTTGGCAGGAGTGCTACCTGCTAACACAGATGCTGTTCAAGAAGATAAGAGAGAGAAAAATTAGTTTTCTGGAAAATACCTGTTTGAGGTGACTGGGAGAATCGATACGAAGCCATGCCTTTGATAAACAGTATTTCCACAGGTTCAGTGACTGCACGTCAAACACAAACACAGCTTCAGGTTAATTTATGAATTACTAACAAAATACTGCTGGTGGGAGCATCGAATCCAGTGTGGAAAACATCTGTAACTGGCTGTTTAACTTGCAGCACCAGAATAGAGTCTAACCGTTCAGTGTGCATGCTATATATGATAAATGTATTTGCTGGTAATCAGAGCAAGAAATGTATTATCGGTGAAAGATGGTTCCTTCTGATGGTAAAAAGATCTTTGGCAGAAGGAGAGTTAAATGGTGACAGGCAGGTGTTGACTGAGCCAGTGTCGGCAGTGACGCAGCAGATATCTGATTTTTTTTCTTGCATTTTTTTCTCAGGTGGTTTCCTAGAAACATGATCACGTGGTGGCTCGATTCCCAGGCAGCATTCGAATGACTGACTGTCCAAAAATGTCAAGTTCAGGTTACCCCCCAGGTCAAGGCCCGTTTGGTGCGGAACCAAACCGGTACCCAGCTCATGCCATTCAATATACCTTCTCCAATAGCAGGCACCAGCAGGTAGGTTAACAAACATTCTGTCGATCTTGTGTGGGATGTGCTGTGACCTTGCCTGTTTTCAGTTTCTGATTGTTTAGCTGTTCCCATACTGAACAGTGATGAAATACGATGCAGACACGTTCCTGACTCTTTGTTGCTCTGGTGGTGCAGCTGTGTGATGCACTAGCACTGAGAATGGTATTTGATAAAATAACATAACATGAATGATGTGGCAGTCAGCAATAAGAATATTTAGAAAATCTGGTGGTGGTTTAGAAACTTAAAAACTAGAGTTCGCAATGACAAATATCTCTACATACAGAAGGTAATTGGTCGTTGAGGGTTGTGTCACCCAGTCACTGAGCTCCTGGTGCTTGTTTAACTGCCTTCAGTGATGAGGAATTTTTCAGAATTTGTGCCTAAATTGGCATACGCTTTTTCCCTTTTTTGCCCCTCTCAGGAGACTGTGTTACTGGGGGTTAGAGGGGAATAGGAGTGACAGATGGTGTGTAAATTACACCATGCCGGGGCTGGGCGGGCTTGATGGACCAGCTGGTCTTTTCCTGTCCTTTTTCATATGTTCACATGCAAAACATGCAGTGAGTATTATATAAGGAGTGGGAATGATCCATCTATCCCCTGGGGTACGGAGACTGTGATGTACTTGCTACGTGGAGTGGATTGCCCTGGTCAATGGGGTTCCTGAGGTCTATACGTAATTCATCAAATGCAATTAGATTCAATGGCTGATCTACACCTCAACTCCATTTTTCTGCTTTTGCTCCATATCCCTGCCTTTCCCTTGATACCCTTACCTAATAAAAATCTATCTATCTATCTTGAACGCTCCAATTGGCCCCCACCATCCAGTCTTTTGGGGGAGGGTTCCAAATTTCTACTACCCTCTGTGTGGAAAAAGTGCGTCCTGATTTCACTCCTGAACGACCTAGTTCTAATTTTAAGAGTGTGCCCCTTGTTCTTGATTCCCCACCAGAGGAAAGAGTTTCTCTGTAACTACCCTATCAAATCCTTTTAACATTTTAAACACCTCAATCAGATCATCCCATCAATCTCCTATACTAAAGGGAATACAAACCAAGTTTATGCAATCTCTCCTCTAAGTCCCAGTATCATTCTGGTGAATCTGCGCTGCACCCCCTCCACGGCCAATATATCCTTCCTGAGGTACAGTGCCCAAAACGGAACAGTCTTTCTTGGAATAGTTAAATTCACCCAATATTTTGCCCTGTTGTTCTTGCATTTCTCTCTGAACTATCTGCAGATCTTCACTTTCGTGGCCTGTACTGCATGCCAAGATTGTACCATTTCTCTTCCTATTTCCATTTGGATTCTGTCTTAACACAACCTCCAGGATATCCTTTACTAATACTGCCAGTCCACTCTCTTTCTTCCCATTTATCGCTCCTGAAAATGTCATAAATGGGAATATTAAGTTCCTAGTCCTGTGCAAAATTAAGCCACATCTCTACGATAGCCACAATATCATATCCCTCCATAGTTATTAATACTTCAACTGTTCCAATTTTGGTTTGAATACTTTGTGCATTCTCACATATGCCACTTAATCCTGACACCAGCTTTTTGGAACACGGTGTTCTTTTTCCTGGCTTTCTTCTTTAATTTTTTGATAACTTTTGCCTTTTTTACAACAGTGCTTTAATCTCTCTACCTCGTAGCCTATTTGTTCCATTTCTCCTCTGATATTATTTTCTCACTGATTATTTCAGCTTAGCCTGCTGCTTAAACTGCAATAGGTTTATTAACTCCCATCCCCTTCTTTAGTCTCAAACCTAGATTTTCTCACATCCTCCACAAAATTAATGTGAATCTTCTCCCATTGCTCGATTTACCCTCTCCACAACGATATTACACAGCACAGAAACAGGCGATTCGGCCCAACAGGTCTATGCCTGTGTTTCTGCTCCACATGAGCCGCCTCCTATTCATCTAACCCCATTAACATATCCTTCTATTCCTTTCTCCCTCATGTGTTTAGCTTCCCCTTAAATGCATCTGTGCACAGTACTCCAAGTGTGATCTAACCAAGTTTCAATACAAATTTAACATAACTTCTCTGCTTTTCAATTCTATCCCTTTAGAAATGAAGCCCAGAGCTTGGTTTGCTTTTTTTATGGTCTCATTAACCTGCGTCACTACTTTTAGTGATTTGTGTATCTGTACTCCCAGATCTCTCTGTTCTT
This sequence comes from Squalus acanthias, assembly GCA_030390025.1. NCBI lineage: Eukaryota > Metazoa > Chordata > Chondrichthyes > Squaliformes > Squalidae > Squalus > Squalus acanthias. The sequence continues at coordinate 770,172 of CM059448.1, forward strand.
CTATCCCATTTAGATACTTATTTTCCAAGGAGTATGTAACCTCCTTATTCTTCCTACCAAAATGTACTACCTTGCACTTGCCTATATTGAAGTTCATTTGCCAATTACACGATCATTCTGCAAGTTTATTGTTGCTGTTTTGATTCAGCTGAAGGTCATCCCTTCGGCAAAGCCTGCCCTAGTTTCAGAAATCACTCCAATGCCCCAAAAATGTGAACCTTTCCCTCCTACACCAACTCTGCAGCAATGTTTTGGCCTCCCTAACCTGTCCAGTGTGTGGCAGAAGAAGTAATCTGGAGATTACCACCTGTGAGATATTGTTTTTCAGTCTAGTGCCAGACCCCTAAAATTCCAGCTGCAAGATCTCAAACTTCTACCTATGTTATTGGTTCCAATATGGACCACTTCTTTTGGCTGGTCTTCCTGCCATACCAGAAGTTTTTCCATCTATTCCATGATGTCCTTCACCCTGGCACCAGGGAGGGAACATACCATTTATGACTCTTGGTCATGACTGGAAAAAAGGCTATCCTATACCCCTGACTATTATCACTCTTCTATTCTTGTTGTCTAACTACCTCCCACCCACTTGGGTAGTCTCTTGCTCTACGGTTCTGCAGTGTTGTTCACCACTATCCTCCCCTTAGTCGCTGTCACTCTCCACCTCGTACTTGTCCAACACGAATACCTATTCGACATTTTCCGTAAGTCAGTCTCCCTCTGCTGCCTTTCTCTTTCTACACTATCTCTGTGTCCTGAACTGTCTCTTACTGTCTCTTGGGTGACTGTATTCTGGGGACTCGGATTCAGAAACTCATCATCGCTCTGATACTGCAGAGTGCGGCCAATTGCTGTTTGAGCACAGAGATCCTCTACTCCAGAGACTCCGTTTTCTGACACTGCAAATATGCTGTCCCTGGATACACTGAGGGCTGGATTTTGATACTGGGGCAGGATGGGGTCGTGTCATCCACTTTTCGTGTTATCCACCCGACTGCAATTGGATGTGGGAGATTGATGCGATTTTCACCTAATTGGGCAATTGAGTTCCAGCATGTGGGAACCCATGAACCAATTAGTGTTTTCAGTCTGAAAGTCGCCTCTGATGATGTCATCATTGCTGCTGCATTGAAGGTTTGCAAAGACTGCCTGGCCTTTGCTGTGAGAGGACCTGGATGCTTAATGAGCAGCAGCAGCCCTAAGTCTGCTCCCAGATATTTGAGCACCACCACCACTCCCAGATATGCCGCCTCCTCCTGGTAAAAAAACAAGCCTGAAGGCTTTGTGTCTTAATGCGAGGAGCATTCGTAATGAGGTGGATGAATTAGCTGCGCAAATAGATGTAAACGGATATGATATAATTGGGATTACGGAGACATGGCTCCAGGGTGACCAAGGCTGGGAATTCAACATCCAGGGGTATTCAATATTCAGGAAGGACAGACAAAAAGGAAGAGGTGGTGGGGTAGCATTGCTGGTTAAAGAGGAGATTAACACAAAAGTAAGGAAGGATATTAGCTCTGATGATGTGGAATCTGTATGGGTAGAGCTGAGAAATACCAAGGGACAGAAAACGTTAGTGGGAGTTGTATACAGACCCCCAAACAGTAATGTTGAGGTTGGGGATGGCATTAAACGGGAAATTAGAGACGCGTGCAATAAGGGCACAGCAGTTATCATGGGTGACTTTAATCTACATATAGATTGGGCTAACCAAATTAGTAACAATACTGTGGAGGAGGAATTCCTAGAGTGTATACGGGATGGTTTCCTGGGCCAATATGTCGAGGAACCAACTAGAGATCAGGTCATCTTAGACTGGGTATTATGTAATGAGAAAGGATTAATTAGCAATCTTGTTGTGCGAGGCCCCTTGGGGTGGAGCGATCATAATATGATAGAATTCTTCATTAAGATGGAGAGTGAAGTAGTTGACTCAGAGACTAGGGTCCTGAATTTAAATAAAGGAAACTACGATGGTATGAGGCGCGAGTTGGCTAGGATGGATTGGGGAGCGTTACTTAAAGGGTTGACGGTAGATAGGCAATGGCAAACATTTAAAGATCGCATGGATGAACTACAGAATTTGTTCATCCCTGTTTGGCATAAAAATAAAACAAAAAAGGTGACTCAACCGTGGCTAACAAGGGAAATTAGGGATAGCATAAGATCCAAGGAGAGGACATATAAATTGGCCAGAAAAAGCAGCAAACCTGAGGATTGGGAGCAGTTTAGGATTCAGCAAAGGAGGACAAAGGGATTAATTAAGAGGGGGGAAAATAGAATATTAGAGTAAGCTTGCGGGGAACATAAAAACTGACTGTAAAAGCTTTTATAGATATGTGAAGAGAAAAAGATTGGTGAAGTCAAGCGTAGGTCCCTTGCAGTCAGAATCAGGGGAATTTATAATGGGGAACAAAGAAATGGCAGACCAATTAAATACATACTTTGGTTCTGTCTTCACAAAGTAGGACACAAATAACCTCCCAGAGATGTCGGGGAACACAGGGTCTAATGAGAGGGAGGAACTGAAAGAAATCAGTATTTGTAGGGAAATGGTGTTAGGGAAATTGACGGGATTGAAGGCCGATAAATCCCCAGGGCCTGATAATCTACATCCTAGGGTACTTAAGGAAGTGGCCCTAGAAATAGTAGATACATTGCTGATCATCTTCAAAATTCTATAGACTCTGGAACAGTTCCCATGGATTGGAGGGTAGCTAATGTAACCCCACTATTTAAAAAAGGTGGTAGAGAAAAAACGGGGAATTATAGACCGGTAAGCCTGACATTGGTAGTGTGCAAAATGCTAGAGTTCATTATAAAAGATGTAATAGCAGAGCACTTGGAAAACAGTGACAGGATCGGACAAAGTCAACATGGATTTACAAAAGGTAAATCATGCCTGACTAATCTACTGGAATTTTTTGGGGATGTAACTGGTAGAATAGATAAGGGAGAACCAGTGGATGTGGTGTATTTGAACTTTCAGAAGGCTTTCGATAAGGTCCCGCATAAGAGATTAGCGTGCAAAGTTAAAGCACATGGGATTGGGGGTAAGGTACTGATTTGGATAGAGAACTGGTTGGCAGACAGGAAGCAAAGAGTTGGAATAAACGGGTCTTTTTCCAAGTGGCAGGCAGTGACTAGTGGGGTATCGCAGGGATCGGTGCTAGGACCCCAGCTATTCACAATATATATTAATGATCTAGACGTAATATCTCTAAGTTTGCAGACGACACAAAGCTGGGTGGGCGTGTGTGCTGTGAGGAGGATGCAGAGAAACTCCAGTATGATTTGGACAGGTTGGGTGATTGGGCAGATGCATGGCAGATGCAGTATAATGTGGATAAATGCGAGGTTATCCACTTTGGTGGCAAAAACAGGAAGACAGATTATTATCTGAACGGCAATAGATTGGGAAAAGGGGAAGTGCAACGAGATCTGGGAGTCCTTGTGCACCAGTCGCTGAAGGTAAGCATGCAGGTGCAGCAGGCGGTTAAGAAGGCAAATGGTATGTTGGCCTTCGTAGCGAGAGGATTCGAGTACAGGAGCAAGGATGTCTTGCTGCAGTTGTACAAGGCCTTGGTGAGACCACACCTTGAGTATTGTGTGCAGTTTTGGTCGCCTTATCTGAGGAAGGATGTTCTTGCCATGGAGGGAGTGCAGCGAAGATTCACCAGACTGATACCTGGGATGGCAGGAATGACGTATGAAGAGAGATTGGGTCAATTAGGCTTAGAGTTTAGAAGAATGAGAGGGGATCTCATTGAAACTTATAAAATTCTAACAGGACTAGACAGACTAGATGCAGGAAGGATGTTCCCGATGGCGGGGGAGTCCAAAACCAGAGGTCACAGTCTAAGGATAAGGGGTAAGCCCTTTAGGACTGCGATGAGGAGGAATTTCTTCACCCAGAGAGTGGTGAACCTGTGGAATTCTCTACCACAGAAGGCAGTTGAGGCCAATTCATTAAATATATTCAAGAAGGAGATAGATATAGTTCTTAAGGCTAAAGGGATCAAGGGATATGGGGAGAAAGCAGGGACAGGGTACTGAATTTGGATGATCAGCCATGATCTCATTAAATGGCGGAGCAGGTTCCAGGGGCCGAATGTCCTGCTCCTATCGTCTATGCTTCTATGCTCCTCCTCCACCTCCACCTCCCCCTCCCCCCAAATGTGCTCCCGACAGGTTTCACATTCGTGGTTCAGAACAGGCATGCTTCACGTAGAAAAAGGGTTAAAATCACAAAGGCCTTTCAAAGTGGCATTATAGATGCAATTTAGTGCTTGTTAAGGGCCTTAACAGCCCATCGCGCCTCTTGGAGGCGGGACGGAGTCGGGACCAGCAGACACGATTTAAGGAAAATTGCATGGAGGCGGGCTTGTGCCCACCCGCCAGTTTTCGCAATTTTAACACCCCCCACACGCCTCCATACCCACCTCCATGGGTCAATGAAAATCCAGCCCTGAGAATCTGTGGTGTTCCAAACACATCATGAGTATTCTCAGCACTGCCATCCTATTGTGTCTAACTTGAAAAACGTAGGCAGTTAGCCTGACTCCTAGTTGCACCAAACTCTCACAGGAACATCGGAACAGGAGTAGGCCATTTAGCCCCTTGAGCCTATTCCGCCATTCAATGGGATCATGGCTGATCTGTGACCTAACTCCATATACCCGCCTTTGACCCATATCCCTTAATACCTTTGATTAACAAAAATCTATCAATCTCAGATTTAAAATTAACAATTGATCTAGCATCAACTGTAGTTTGTGGAAGAGTTCCAAACTTCTTTGCGTGTAGAAGTGTTTCCTAACTTCACTGCTGAAAGGCCTGGCTCTAATTTTTAGACTATGCCCTCTAGTCCTAGTCTCCCAACCAGCAGAAATAGTTTCTTTCTATCTACCCTATCAGTTCCTCTTAATATCTTGAAAACTTCTGTCAAATCACCCCTTAATCTTCTAAATTCCAGGGAATACAACCCTAGTTTGTGTTGTCTCTTGTAATTTAACCCTTGGAGCCCAGGTCTCATTTTGGTAAGTCTACACTGCACTCCCTCCAAGGCCAGTATATCATTCCTAAAGTGTGGTGCCCAGAACTGCTCTCAGTACTCCAGGGTTTTATATAGTTGTGGCATAACTTCTACCCCCTTGTATTCTAGTCCTCTAGATATAAAGCCCAGCATTCCATTAACCTTTTTGATTATTTTCTGTACCTGTTCATGACATTTTAATCTATGTACATGGACCCCCAAGTCTCTTTGGACCGCCACACCTCAAGAATCAAGTTCCATTTCCTCTCTCCACACAAGTATTAATTATACAACAAGAGTTGAGCTCCCTCAAAGACTGAAGTCCTGTTGAGGCAAAACTTTCCACTGGGTTATTGTACCTTCCATATGCCATTATCACCTTGTTTCCCAGGAATCTGTCGCCACCATGAAGGATTATAAGGAGTCTGTCCACTACCACCTCCAAATTCCTGTTTCAGGGACAAATATAAATTTCTAACCTTACCCTTGCTTCCTCAATTTGTACAGGTGGCCCCTAGTTCTACTAGACCCCATTACCTCAAGCACATTATCCATTCTCATTACGTTTATGGCTTTAAAGAACTGAATCAGATAAGAACATAAGAAATAGGAGCAGGAGTAGGTCATTTGGCCCTCGGGCCTGCTCCGCCATTCAATAAGATCATGGCTGATCTGATCTTGGCCTCAACTCCACTTCCCTGCCTGCTCCCCATAACCCTTGACTCCCTTACCATTCAAAATGTCTATCTCCACCTTAAATATATTCAATGACCCAGCCTCCACAGCTCTCTGGGGAAGAGAATTCCAAAGATTCACGACCCTCTAAGAGAAGAAATTCCTCCTCATTTCCGTTTTAAATGGGTGCCCCTTTATTCTAAAATTATGTCCCTAGTTCTAGATTCCCCCATGAGGGGAAACATCCTCTCTGCATCTACCCTGTTAAGCCCCTTCAGAATCTTATATGTTTCAATAAGATCCCCTCTCATTCTTCTAAACTCCAGTGAGTATAGGCTCAACCTTTCTTCATAAGACAACCCTTTCATCTCTGGAATCAACCTAGTGCACCTTCTCTGAACTGCCTCCAATGCAAGCATATCCTTCCTTAAATAAGGAGACCGAAACTGTACGCAGTACTCCAGGTGTGGTCTCACCAACGCCCTGTACAGTTATAACAGGACTTCCCTACTTTTATACTCCATTCCCTTTGCAATAAAGGCCAACACTCCATTTGCCTTCCTAATTACTGGCTGTACCTGCATGCTAACCTTTTGTGATTCATGTACAAGGACCCCCAGATCCCTCTGTACCTCAGCATTTTGTAAAATCTCCCCATTTAAATAATAATTTGCTTTTTATTTTTCTTACCAAAGTGGATAACCTCGCATTTTCCCACATTATACTCCATCTGCCAGATTCCTGCCCACTCACTTAGCCTATCTATATCCCTTTGGAGATTCTTTGTGTCCTCCACACAATTTGCTTTCCCACCTATCTTTGTATCATCAGCAAATTTGGCTACATTACACTCGGTCCCTTCATCCAAGTCATTAATATAGATTGTAAATAGTTGAGGCCCCAGCACTGATCCCTGCGGCACCCCACTAGATCCCCTCTAAGTCTCCAGTGAGTGCAAACCAAAGGGGCGAAGTCTGTCTTCAAAGTTCAGTGACCTCAGGCCAGGAATCATCATTGTTGCCTTTCTCGGCACCTTCTCCAGGGTCACAATGTCCTTTCTGAGATGGGGGGGGATTAAAAGTTAACACAGTACTCCCAAATGAGATCTTGCCAAAGCATTACATAACGCTATTATTGTGGTCTTAGTTTTGTAATGAACCATCTGGGCAATATAGTCCAGGGTCCTGTATGCTGTGGCCGCTGCCTCTTGACACTGCTTGAACCTTGAGGTTCAGTGTTCTTCCTCTCAGTTACCTTTAACCAACATTTGCTCTCGTTCTATTCTTTGCCTTTATTATATGTACCTATGTGTATTACTATTTATCTGTGTTGAAGGACATTACGAGTCTTGGGCCCACTTCCCAATCTGTTCAAATCCAGTGGCTGAGATGGTACACTGAGGTCACTTCTCTAATCCAAGTAATGCTAGTCTTCATGTACATATTTAAATAGTCCAAATTTATTTTGAAAAGGTGTTTATGGGCACGGTTTGCTTTGTGGTATAACTCTTCTATCATGGTTTTTGAGCAAGTAAAGGAACGGAGGTCTTCTCCTGTATCTGCCCTTGAGGTCCTTATTTTTCATAGAATCACAATGCTGCAGCAGAGAATTGGCCATTTTAGTTGGTGTTATCCTCTGACTAAAGTTCATTTTCTAACCGCCCCTTACTTTAACTTTATGGCCATGTTGAAGGGGACAGTAAATGTTGCACCTCTGACCTGCTGTTTATGCTGTAACTAAACGTGCTGCAATTTAATGGGTCACAAGTAGGTTGGCTTTGAGTAATTTGGTGCTTTGAGTAAGTGACACTAAGAGGAAGGTGCTTTAGGTTTATTTTGGAAGTGGAAAAGTATTCTTGGAAAAAGTTAAAGATCAGGAGGCAGTGCAGATAAGGTATTGCAATCTGAACTTTGTATCCTAGACACTGACCCTTTTATCAGTTGTGTAAATAGCAACAAATCATAGGTAAATTTAGACATCAGCAAGTGCGGCGCGGCTCAAACACAACAGTCAACAATCCGTGTCAGGCTCGTATAAAGCTGACCCAAGGTTACCCACACAGCACTGGGGGAGGGGAGTAGCATGAACTCGAAATCCAGTGCAACCTTCGCTTTGCTTATTATCACTGCAGGCCTGAGAGGGTCAGGTGGGCCACTGGACAATCGGCCACTCCTAGTTTCTTTTTATATGTTAACGGGTGATATTTAACCGTTGTTAACTCAGGAAATGGCCGTACATTTTCATAGTCTTAACATTAGTTGTGCTGTCCACAGAGGCGTTAAGTTAAAACTGACAGAAGGTAATATTTTGCTTTTTATAAAATGTGCAAAATGGTAATTACTTGTCTTCAGATTTTGCTAATTTTCATGTACTGGGGAATTGCTGGATGTTACATCTTTTATCCTACATCTTGATTCCCACTGCCCATAATATTGAACCCACCCCTACCATAGAATCATACAGCACTGAAGGAGGCCATTCGGCCCATTGTGCCTGTGCCGGCTCTTTGGTAGAGTTATTCAATTAGTTCCACTGCCCTGTCCTTTCCCCATAGTCCTGTAAATGTTTTCCCTTCAAATATTTATCCAATTCGCTTTTGAAAGTTACTATTAAATCAGCGCATTCCAGATCACAACAACTCGCTGCCCTCTGAAATGGCCTAGCAAGCCACTCAGTTGTAACAAACCGCTACGAAACAAAATAATAAAAATGAAACCAGGTGGACCACCCGGCATCGACCTCGGCACCGGCTATGGACACGGCAACGGCACACCCAGCCCAGTCAACCCTGCAAAGTCCTCCTCACCAACATCTGGGGACTTTTGCCAAAATTGGGAGACCTGTCCCACAGACTAGTCAAGCAACAGCCTGACATAGTCATACTCACAGAATCAAACCTTTCAGCCAATGTCCCAAACTCCTCCATCACCATCCCTGGGTATGTCCTGTCCCACCAGCAGGACAGACCCACCAGGGATGGTGGCACAGTGGTATTCAGTCGGGAAGGAGTGGCCCTGGGAGTCCTCAATATTGACTCCGGACCCCATGAAGTCTCATGGTTTCAGGTCAAGCATGGGCAAGGAAACCTCCTGCTGATTACCACCTACCGCCCTCCCTCAGCTGATGAATCAGCACTTCGCCATGTTGAACACCACTTGGAAGAAGCACTGAGAGTAGCAAGGGCACAGAATGTACTCTGGGTGGGGGACTTCAATGTCCATCACCAAGAGTGGCTCGGTAGCACCACGACTGACCGAGCTGGCCGAGTCCTGAAGGACATAACTGCCAGTCTGGGCCTGTGACAGGTGGTGAGAGAACCAACACGAGGGGAAAAACCTACTTGACCTCGTCCTCACCAATCTACCTGTCGCAGATGCATCTGTCCATGACCGTATTGGTAGCAGTGACCACCGCACAGTCATTGTGGAGACAAAGTTCCGTCTTCACACTGAGGACACCCTCCATCGTGTTGTGTGGCACTACCACGGTGCTAAATGGGATAGATTCAGAACAGATGTAGCAGCTCAAAACCAGGCATCCATGAGGCGCTGTGGGCCATCAGCAGCAGCAGAATTGTATTCCACCACAATGTGTAACCTCATGGCCCGGCATATCCCTCACTCTACCATTACCATCAAGCCAGGGGACCAACCCTGGTTCAACAAGGAGTGTAGAAGAGCATGCCAGGAGCAGCACCAGGCGTACCTAAAAATGAGGTGCCTACCTGGGGAAGCTGCAACACAGGACTACATGCATGCTAAAAAGCGGAAGCAGCATGCTATAGACAGAGCTAAGCGATCCCACAATCAACGGATCAGATCAAAGCTCTGCAGTCGTGAATGGTAGTGGACCATTAAACAACTAACGGGAGGAGGAGGCTCCATGAATATCCCCATCCTCAATGATGGTGGAGCCCAGCACGTGAGTGCAAATGACAAGGCTGAAGCGTTTGCAACCATCTTCAGCCAGAAGTGCCGAGTGGCTGATCCATATCGGCCTCCTCCTGAGGTCCCCACCATCACAGAAGCCAGTCTTCAGCCAATTTGATTCACTCCATGTGATATCAAGAAATGGCTGAGCGCACTGGATACAGCAAAGGCTATGGGCCCTGACAACATCCCGGCTGTCGTGCTGAAGACTTGTGCTCCAGAACTAGCCGCGCCTCTAGCCAAGCTGTTCCAGTACAGCTACAACACTGGCATTTATCCGACAATGTGGAAAACTGCCCAGGTATGTCCTGTTCACAAAAAGCAGGACAAATCCAATCCGGCCAATTACCGCCCCGTCAGTCTACTCTCAATCAACAGCAAAGTGATGGAAGGTGTCATCGACAGTGGTATCAAGCGGCACTTACGCTTCAATAACCTGCTCACTGATGCCCAGTTTGGGTTCCGCCAAGACCACTCGGCTCCCGACCTCATTACAGCCTTGGTCCAAACATGGAGGTGGGGTGGCTTTGTTGGTAAAGGATGGGATCAGTGCAGTGGTGAGAAGTGATATTGGCTCAAAAGATCAAGATGTAGAATCGGTTTGGGTGGAGATAAAAAATAATAAAGGGAAAAAGTCTCTGGTGGGCGTCGTCTACAGGCCCTCGAACAGTAGCAATACTGTTGGACAGAGTATAAATCAACAAATAATGGAGGCCTGTAAAAAAGTTACGGTAATAATCATGGGTGATTTTAATCTCCATATTGATTGGACAAATCAAATTGGTCATGGTAGCCTTGAGAAGGAGTTCATAGAGTGTGTCCGGGATGTTTTCCTAGAACAGTATGTAATGGAACCAACCAGGGAGCAGGCTATCTTGAATCTTGGTACTGTGTAATGAGACAGAATTAATAAATGATCTCATAGTAAAGGATCCTCTTGGAAAGAGTGATCATAGCATGGTTCAATTTCAAATTCAGTTGGAGGGTGAGAAAGTTGTATCTCAAACCAGTGTCCTGATCTTAAACAAAGGCAATTACAATGGCATGAGGGCAGAACTGGCTAAAGTGGACTGGAAAAATAAATTAAAGGGTAAGACAGTTGAAATGCAGTGGCGGACATTTAAGGAGATATTTCATAACTCTCAACAAAAATATATTCCAGTGAGAAAGAAAGATTTTAAGAGAAGGGAGCACCATCCGTGGCTAACTAAGGAAGTAAAGGATGGTATCAAATTGAAAACGAAGGCATACAATGTTGCCAAGATTGGTGGGAGGCCAGAGGATTGGGAAATTTTTAAAAACCAGCAATGGATGACTAAAAAAAAAATAAAGAGAGAGAAGATGAATTATGAGAGTAAACTGGCAAGAAATATTAAAACAGAAAGTAAGAGCTTCTACAGGTATATAAAAAGGAAGAGAGTAGCTAAAGTAAACGTTGGTCCCTTAGAGGATGAGACTGGGGAATTAATAATGGGGAACGGGGAAATGGCAGAGACTCTGAACAAATATTTTGTATCTGTCTTCACGGTAGAAGACACTAACAACATCCCAATAATGGATAATCAAGGGGCTACAGGGAGAGGAGAACTAAAGACAATCACTATCACTAAGGAAAAAGTACTTGGTAAAATAATGGGACTAAAAGACGACAGATGGCCTGCATCCCAGGGTCTTAAAAGAAGTGGCTGCAGAGATAGTTAATGCATTGGTTGCAATATATCAAAATTCCCTGGACTCTGGAGAGGTCCCAGCGGATTGGAAAACCGCAAATTTAAGAAAGGAGGGAGCCAGAAAGCAGGAAACTATAGACCAGTTAGCCTAACATCTGTCGTTGGGAAAATGCTGGAGTCCTTCATTAAGGAAGCAGTAGCAGGGCATTTGGAAAATCATAATGCAGTCAAGCAGAGTCAGCGTGGTTTTATGGAAGGGAAATCATGTTTAACAAATTTGCTGGAGTTCTTTGAGGATGTAACGAGCAGGGTGGAGAGGGGTGAGCCAGTGGATGTGGTATATTTGGATTTCCAGAAGGCATTCGATAAGGTGCCACATAAAAGGTTGCTGCATAAGATAAGAGCTCACGGAGTTGGGGATAATATATTAGCATGGACAGAGAATTGGCTAACTAACAGAAAGCAGAGTCGGGATAAATGGGCCACTTTCCGGTTGGCAAACGGTAACTAGTGGGGTGCCACAGGGATCGGTGCTGGGGCTTCAACTATTTACAATCTACATTAATGACTTGGATGAAGGGACCGAGTGTAATGTAGCTAAGTTTGCACATGATACAAAGATGGGTGGGAAATCAAGTTTTGCAGAGGACTCAAAGTATCTGCAGAGGGATATAGACAGGCTAAGTGAGTGGGCAAACATTTGGCAGATGGAGTATAATGTGGGAAAGTGCGAGGTTATCCACTTTGGCAGGAAAAATAAAAAAGCAAATTATTATTTAAATGGAAAGAAATTACAAAATGCTACAGTTCAGAGGGACCTGGGGGTCCTTGTGCATGAAACACAAAAAGTTATCATGCAGGTACAGCAATAATCAAAAAGGCAAATGGAATGTTGGCCTTTATTGCAAGGGGGTTGGAGTATAAATGCAGGGAAGTCCTGCTACAACTGTACAGGGCGTTGGTGAGACCGCACCTTGAGTACTGCATACAGTTTTGGTCTCCTTATTTAAGGAAGGATATACTTGCATTGGAGGCAGTTCAGAGACGATTCACTAGGTTAATTCCAGAGATGAGGGGGTTGACTTATGAAGAAAGGTTGATCAGGTTGGGCCTATACTCATTGGAATATAGAAGAATGAGAGGTGATCTTATTGAAACATATAAGATACTGAGGGGGCTCGATAAGGTAGCTGCAGAGAGGATGTTTCCCCTCGTGGGGAAATCTAGAACTCGGGGGCATAGTTTCAGAATAAAGGGTCGCCTTTTTAGAACTGAGATGAGGAGGAATTTCTTTTCTCAGAGGGTCGTAAATCTGTGGAATTCTCTGCCCCAGAGAGTCGTGGAGGCTGGGTCATTAAATACATTTAAGGAGGAGATAGACAGATTTTTGCAAGATAAGGGAGTGAAGGGTTATGGGGAGCGGACAGGGAAGTGGCTTTTTTGCCCAAGATCAGCCATGATCTTATTGAATGGCGGAGCAGGCTCGAGGGGCCAAGTGGCCTATTCCGGCCCCTATTTCTTATGTTCTTATGGACAAAGGAGCTGAATTCCAGAGGAGAAGTGAGAGTGACTGCCCTTGACATCAAGGCAGCATTTGACCTTTGGGTGTGGCATCAAGGAGTCCTAGTAAAACATGGCAATCGGGGGAAGAAAACTCTCCACTGGCTGGAGTCATACCTAGCACAAAGGAAGATGGTTGTGGTGATTGAAGGTCAATCATCACAGCCCCAGGACATCGCTGCAGGAGTTCCCCAGGGCAGTGTCCTAGACCCAACTATCTTCAGCTGCTTCATCACTGACCATCCCTCCAACATAAGGTCAGAAATAGGGATGTTTGCTGATGTCTGCACAATGTTCAGTGCCATTCACAACTCCTCAGATAATGAAGCAGTCCATGCCCTCATGCAACAAGACCTGAACGACGTTCAGGCTTGGGCTGATAAGTGGCAGGTAACATTCGCGCCACAGAAGTGCCAGGCAATGACTATCTCCAACAAGCGAGAGTCTAACCACCGCCCCATGACATTCAATGGCATTACCATCGCCGAATCCCCCTCCATCAACATCCTGGTGGTCACCATTGACCAGAAACTTAACTGGACCAGCCACATAAATAATGTGGCAACAAGAGTAGGTCAGAGGTTAGGTATTCTGCGGCGAGTGTCTCACCTCCTGACTCCCCAAAGCCTTTCTACCATCTACAAGGCACAAGTAAGGAGTGTGATGGAATACTCTCCACTTGCCTGGATGAGTGCAGCTCCAACAACACTCAAGAAGCTCGACACCATCCAGGACAAAGCAGCCCGCTTGATTGGCACCTCTTCCACCTAGAAGGGCAAGGGCAGCAGGCGCATGGGAACACCACCACCTCCAAGTTCCCCTTCAAGTCACACACCATCCTCACTTAGAAGTGTATCGCCGATCCTTCAGCGTCGCTGGGTCAAAATCCTGGAACTCCCTACCTAATAGCACTGTGGGAGTACCTTCACCACACGGACTGCAGCGGTTCAAGAAAGCGGCTCACCACCACCTTCTCGAGGGCAATTAGGGATGGGCAATAAATGCTGGCCTTGCCAGCGAAGCCCACATCCTATAAACGAATAAAAAAAAAAATTGTTTCCTCATCTCGCCTCTGGTTCTTTTGCCAGTCACCTTAATTCTGTGTCCTCTTGTTACCTACCCTTCTGCCACTGGAAACAGTTTCTCCTTATTTACTCTAGCTAAACCTTTCATGATTTTAAACGCCTTGTCCTGCCACCTTCAAAGATTTGTGCACAAACACCCCCAGGTCTCTCTGTTCTTGCACCCTCTTTTAAATTGTACCATTTAGTTTATATTGTCTCTCCTCATTCTTCCTACCAAAATGTATCACCTCACACTGTTCTGCATTGAATTTCATCTGCCATGTGTCTGCCCATTCCACCAGCCTGTCTGTGTCCTCTTGAAGTCTATTACTATCTTCTACACTGTTTACTACGCTTCCAAGTTTCATGTCATCTGCAAATTTTGACATTGTGCCCATTACCCCGAGTCCAAATCATTAATGTACATCAAAAACAGCAGTGGTCCTCGTACTGAACCCTGGGGAACATCACTGTATACCTCCCTCCAGTATGAAAAACAGTCATTCACCACAACTCTGTGTTCTATCCCTTAGCTAATTTTGTATCTATGCTGCTACTGCCACTTTTATCCCATGGGCTTCAATTTTGCTAACAAGCCTAATATGTGTGCTTTATTAAATGCCCTTTGAAAGACCATACAGGAAACTTTTGTTTATCCGGCACCCAAATATCCGGAATTCTCGCTTAACCGGCAAAAATCATCCTCCGAAAACTCCTCTCAAATAACCGGCAATGTTGCCGAGTCGCAGTCGAGTCTCCGCGAACGCCGAGTACTCCGAAAACTCCTCTCAAATAACCGGCAATGTTGCCGATCCCGAGTCCGAGTCCGCGAACGCCGATTTAGTCAGTAGGGGTAGTTTTCAAAAGTGCCACTACTCGGCCTCCTGGCGCTGTCGGAAGTCCGAAACACTGCAGTAGCAGGAGTTGATTCTCCCGCGCTGCCTGGAGTCTCTTTGTTAAAAATAGCCTCGGTAGATATAACTCTCCGTTATCCGGTACTTTCGATAAACTGGCACCACGCCGGTCCCGTCGGTGCCGGTTAATAAAGAGTTTCCTGTATAAACAAGATCAACTGCATTGCCCTCATTCACCCTTGCTACCTTATCAAAAAACAAAGTCAAGTTCGTCAAACATGATTTGCCCTTAACAATTCTGTGTTGGCTCTCCTTTATTAGTCCATACATGTCCAAGTGGCTGTTAATTTTCTCCTGGATTATTGTTTCTAAAAGCTTCCCCACCACCAACGTTAAACTGTAATTGCCAGGTTTATCTTTCTCCCCCTTTTTGAACAAGGGTGTAACATTTGCAATCCTCCAGTCCTCTTGCACCACCCTTGTATCTAAGGAGGATTGGAAGATTGTGGCCAGCACCTCTGCAATTTCTACACTTCCCTCAGCAACCTTGGATGCATTCCATCTGGACCGCGTGACTTAGCCACTTTAAGTACTGTCAGCCTTTCTAGTACCTCCTCTTTATCTATTTTTATCTCATCTAGTATCCTGACAACCTCCTCGTTTACCGTAGCTTTGGCAAAGTCCTCTGCCTTGGTAAACACCGATACAAAGTACTCATTTACTACCTCAGCCATGCCTTCTGCCTCCACCAATAGTTCTCCATTTTGGTCCCTAATCGGCCTCACCGCTCTTCTGACAACCCTTTTACTGTTAATATGCCTATAGAAGACCTTTAGATTCCCTTTTATGTTAGCCGCCAACCTATTCTTTTACTGTCTCTTTGCCCCTCTTATTTCTTTTTTCACTTCTCTACTTTTTATATTTAGCCTGATTCTCCCTTATATTACATAGGATATACGGCACAGGAACAGGCAATTCGGCCCAGCCAGTCCATGCCAGCATTTATGCTCCACACGAGCCTCCTCCCGTCTTTCCTCATCTAAATCTATCAGCGTAACCCTCTATTCCCTTCTCCCTCATATGTCTGAATGGCCTCCCCTTAAATACATCTATACTATTCGCCTCAACCACTCCCTGTGGTAGTGAGTTCCACATTCTCACCACTCTCTGGGTAAAGAAGTTTCTTCTGAATTCCCTATTGGATTTCTTGGTGACTACCTTATATTGATGGCCTCCAGTTATACTCTTCCCCACAAGTGGAAACACTCTCTCCCTATCTACTCTATCAAAACCTTTCATAATTTTAAAGAGCTCTATTAGGTCACCCCTCAGCCTTTTTTCAAGAGAAAAGAGACCCAGCCTGTTCATCCTTTCCTAATAGGTATACCCTCGCATTTCTGGTATCATCCTTGTAAATCTTCTCTACACCCTCTCCAGTGCCTCTATATACTTGTTATAATATAACGACCAGAATTGTACGCAGTACTCCCAAGTGTGACCTAACCAAGGTTCGATACTAGTTTAGCATAACTTCACTACTTTTCAATTCTATCCCTCTAGAAATAAACCCTAGTGCTTGGTTTGCTTTTTTTATGGCCTTGTTAACCTGTGTCGCTACTTTTAGTGATTTGTGTATTTGTATTCCAAGATCCCTTTGCTCCTCTACCCCATCCAGACTCGCACCCTCCAAGTAATAAGTGACCTCCATATTATCAAGCTGACATCTGTCATATGCCCCTTTTTCCTGCTTTATTTTACTCTCTAACTCCTTTGTCATCCAGGGAGCTCTGGCTTTGGTTGCCCTCCCTTTTCCCCCTGTGGGAATCTACTGAGACTGTACTCGAACCGTCTCCTCTTTAAAGGCTGCCCATTGCTCCATTACATTTCTGCCTGCCAGTCTTTGACTCCAATTTACCCAGGCCAGATCCCTCCTTAATTCGCTGAAATTAGCCCTCCTCCAGTTAAGTATTTTTATTTTAGATTCATCCTTGTCCGTTTTCATAACTATTCTATACCTTGCAATACTATGATCACTATTCCCAAGCTGCTCCCCCACTGTGACATTCTCCACTTGACCCACTTCATTCCCCAGGACTAGTTCCAGCAATGCTTCCTTCCTTGTTGGGCACGAAACCTATTGATCAAGAAAATTCTCCTGAACACATTTCAGAAATTCCTCCCCTTCTCTGCCCTTAACACAATCACTGCCCCATGCAATTTTGGGGTAGTTAAAGTCTCCCATTATCGCTACTCTATAGTTCTTGCACCTCTCAGTAATTTACATGCAAATCTGCTCCTCTATGTCCTCCCCACTATTTGGTGGCCTATAAAATACACCAAGTAGCGTAATAGCTCCTCTGTTGTTTCTTAACTCCAACCAAATAGATTCTGTCTTTGACCCCTCAAGAGCATTCTCTCTTTCTAGCACTAATATTTTCCTTAATCAAAACTGCTCCTCCTTTTTTTTCCTTCCCTGTCTTTCCTGAATACTTTGTACCCAGGAATATTAAGCATCCAGTGCTGCCCTTTTTTGAGCCAGGTCTCCATTATTGCCACTACATCATATTCCCACGTGGCTATTTGCGCCTGCAGCTCACCAACCTTATTAACCACACTTCGTGTATTTACACACATACACTCCAAACCTAACTTAGACATCTTTGTATTTTCTATGATCCCACCTAATTCTGTATTATTTCTAACTCTAGCTGTATCTCCCATTCCTCTGTGCACATTGTTTCTACTTTTTAATACTAGATCCTGCTGCCCAACCCCCTGCCAAATTAGTTTAAATCCTCCCCCACATCACTAGTTAACCTGCCTGTGAGGATATTGGTCCCAGCTCTGTTCAGGTGCAACCCGTCCATCTTGAACAGATCCTTCATGCCACAGAACTGGTCTCAATGTCCAAGGAATCTGAAGCCCTCCTGCACCATGCCTTCAGCCACGCATTAACCTGCCACATCCTCCTATTTCTACTCGCACTAGCACGTGGCACTGGGAGTAATCCAGAGATTACTTTTGAAGTCCTGCTTTTTAACTTCCTCCCTGGCTCCTTAAACTATGTGCAGGACCTCAACCCTCTTCTTCCCTATGTCGTTGGTTCCGACATGGACCACAACTTCTGGCTCTTTCCCATCCACCCGCAGAATGTTCTGCACCCTCTCCGTGATGTCCCTTACCCTGGCGCCAGTGAGGCAACATACAATACGGGTCTCGCGTCTACGGTAGCAGAACTGCCTGTCTGTCCCCCTGACTAGCGAATCCCCAATTACGACTGCATTCCTACACTTTCCTGTAGCACCCGGTGCAGTCCTTTGCCTCACGGTGCCAGGCTCGGCACTGCACTCCTTTGAGGTGTCGTCGCCCTCACTGATATTCAATGCTGAATATCGGTTTGAGAGTGCCACACTCCCGGAGGATTCCTGCACTGCCTGCCTCTTCCTACCCTTGCAGATGGCCTCCCATTTGCTATTCGGAACTCTATCTGGCTGTGTGGTGACCACCTCCTGGAACCTGCAATCCAGGACACACTCAGCCACCCGTATGCCCTGAAGTGAATCCAGCTCCCCCTCAAGCTCAGAAACCCTGAGCGTGAGTTCGAGCAGCTGGAGGCACTTCCTGCATACTTGGACCTCCAGGACACATGAAGTGTCCTTCAAGCTCCTCAAAGCTAACTGACCAAAGACTAATTATTTACTCAAGCTTAAAAAGAACCACTGAGGTCACGAAACACAAAGAACTTGAATATTAGATATCTAGATACTTAACCTAGACACTTATCTTACAATCCTCGGGTTCTGCGGCTCCACTCCTTTTGAGTTGGGCGTGAGAAACCGCCTTCCTCCTCTCCACCGAATTCCTGCTATCACCAAATTCTCAGCTTCCACTCTGTTTGCGATCCACTCTGATTGCGATTCACCAAGCTCTGTGCCCAAGCTCTCTTTTATCTATTTTTAACCTATTCAATTTCTCTACTACCTCCTCCTTTACTGCTACATTGACAGCATCCTCTTCTCTAGTGAAGGCAGATGCAAAGTACTCATTTAATCTCTCAGCCATGCCCTCTGCATCCACAAGAATATCTCCTTTTTGGTCCCTAATCGACCCCAGCCTTCCTTTGACTATCATTTTTACTATTTGTGTGTTTAGAAAAGACTTTTGGGTTCCATTTTATGTTAGCAGCTAATCTATTCTCATACTTTCTCTTTGCCCTTCTTATTCCCTTTTTTAGATCTCCTCTGTACTTTCTATATTCAGCTTGGTCACTCTGGTAACCAACAGGTTAAATTTCTGCCGATTGCTGTGGTAGCCGTGTATAGTGGGTGTCTAAAAGCATTGATGCCCAAAAGCTTTGTTACACTACTGGTTAATGCAGTGGCTAGTAGTTTGTCCACATCAATATGTGGTTCCCTCTCCAGGGGCGGGGTGCTTCCTGCACTGTTGTACTGCGTTGTCTGGTACATCCCTTGCTTGGCTTCAGCACAAAGAATTATCTAAAGGCATCAACAGAACAGAGCGGAAATGTAATGTTAAATTTGGCAGGCTTGGGTCACGGTGAGAGGAACAGCCACTACACACTGTAAACAATGGAGCCAGAAACCACAGTCATGTGCCAGACAGACAGTCTGTCTGGAGCTTTGGCAGCGTCCAAAACCTGCACTGAACACTCAACGTGACTGGAGCAAAACACACATAAGGAACTGTGGCAAAGATGAAGCAGACCGCCAGGACTGTGTCAGGCAGGGGGTGGGGTGTAGGGGCAGGCTGCAGGGACTGTGCCGGGAGCGGGGGCGGGGGAACAGGCCCCGCGGACTGTGTCGGGGGCGGGGGGACAGGCCCCGGGGACTGTGTCAGGCAGGCGGTTTGGGGTTGAGGGGGGCAGGCCCCAGGGACTGTGTCGGGCAGGCTGTTGGGGGTTGGGGGGACAGGCCCTGGGGACTGTCGGGAGTGGGGGCTGGGGGACAGGCCCCGGGGACTGTGTCGGGCAAGCTGTGGGGGAATGGGGTTGGCGGGACAGGCCCTTGGGACTGTGTTGGGCAGGCTGTGGGGGGTTGAGGGGGCAGGCCCCAGGGACTGTGTTAGGCAGGCTGTGGGGGGTTGAGGGGGCAGGCCCCAGGGACTGTGTCGGGCAGGCTGTGGGGGGTTGGCGGGACAGGCCCTGGGGACTGTGTCGGGAGTGGGGGTTGGGGGACAGGCCCCGGGGACTGTGTCGGGCAGGCTGTGGGGGAATGGGGTTGGGGGGGCAGGCCCCAGGGACTGTGTCGGGCAGGTTGGGGGGGGCGGTGGTGGTTGGGGGGGCAGGCCCCGAAGACTGTGTCGGGCAGGCTGTGGGGGCTGGGGTTTGGGGGGACAGGCCCCGGGGACTGTGTTGGGCAGGCTGTGGGGGGTTGAGGGGGCAGGCCCCAGGGACTGTGTTAGGCAGGCTGTGGGGGCTGGGGTTTGGGGGGACAGGCCCCGGGGACTGTGTCGGGCAGGCTGTGGGGGGCGGTGGTGGTTGGGGGGCAGGCCCCGAAGACTGTGTCGGGCAGGCTGTGGGGGCTGGGGTTTGGGGGGACAGGCCCTGGGGACTGTGTTGGGCAGGCTGTGGGGGGTTGAGGGGGCAGGCCCCAGGGACTGTGTTAGGCAGGCTGTGGGGGGTTGAGGGGGCAGGCCCCAGGGACTGTGTTCGGCAGGCTGTGGGGGGTTGAGGGGGCAGGCCCCAGGGACTGTGTCAGGCAGGCTGTGGGGGGTTGAGGGGGCAGGCCCCAGTGACTGTGTCGGGCAGGCTGTGGGGGGTTGAGGGGGCAGGCCCCAGGGACTGTGTTAGGCAGGCTGTGGGGGGTTGAGGGGGCAGGCCCCAGGGACTGTGTCGGGCAGGCTGTGGGGGGTTGGGGGGACAGGCCCCGGGGACTGTGTCGGGAGTGGGGGTTGGGGGGCGGGCCCCGGGGACTGTGTCGGGCAGGCTGTGGGGGAATGGGGTTGGGGGGGCAGGCCCCAGGGACTGTGTCGGGCAGGTTGGGGGGGGCAGGCCCCAGGGACACTGTCGGGCAGGCTGTGGGGGTGCTGGGGGTTGGGGGGGCAGCCCCCGGGGACTGTGTCGGGCAGGGGTTGGGGGGGGCAGGCCCCGGGGACTGTGTGGGGGAATGGGGTTGGGGGGACAGGCCCTGGGAACTGTGTTGGGAGTCGGGGCGGGGGGGCAGGCCCTGGGGACTGTGTCGGGAGTGGGGGCGGGGGGGGCAGCCCCTGGGGACTGTGTCGGGAGTGGGGGTTGGGGGACAGGCCCCGGGGACTGTGTCGGGCAGGCTGTGGGGGGGGGGCTGGGGGTTGGGGGGGCAGGTCCCGGGGACTGTGTCGGGCAGGCTGTGGGGGCTGGGGTTTGGGGGGACAGGCCCCGGGGACTGTGTCGGGCAGGCTGTGGGGGAATGGGGTTGGGGGGGCAGGCCCCAGGGACTGTGTTAGGCAGGCTGTGGGGGGTTGAGGGGGCAGACCCCAGGGACTGTGTCGGGCAGGCTGTGGGGGGTTGGGGGGCAGGCCCCGGTGGCTGTCTCGGGCAGGCTGTGGGGAATGGGGTTGGGGGGACTAGCCCCGGGGACTGTGTCGGGATATGGGGAGAAAGCAGGGACAGGGTACTGAATTTGGATGATCAGCCATGATCTCATTAAATGGCGGAGCAGGCTCGAGGGGCCGAATGGCCTACTCCTGCTCCTATCTTCTATGCTTCTAGGGTGGAGTGGAACCACCGGGACTGATCAGGCCATCATTGCAGTGGCACTTTAAATCCATCATTAAATTGAAGAAATGGTTTAAACACTCAGTGGTGTGTCTATTTTGTTGTGTTAAAAGTAGAAAACATGTTTTGCATTGTTCTAATTCCCACATTTATGCTACACCCTATCGTGCTTTGGTGTACAGGCTGTTCCTACTCAAACAGCTGGGTGACCAATAGCAGGATTACATTTTCCCCCTTTTGTAATTTTTTTAAACTTTCACAAGTCATATATAAGCACCACTTTCAGCTGCTCCATGTATCAAAAGAAAGTTATTTCTGTATTTATTAAAATGTAACTGTGTTCTGCTGCCTACATATTTCAGTCTGATGGGAGACGATGCTCACTGACAGTTGCTGCTTGTGATGTAACTAGTGTGATGCAATGGTTCGTGTGCAATATTCACAATTCATTGGCCGGAATAAATTATTACTTTTCAATAATTGGTTCCCTAACATTCAAGGTTCCTTGCTTATAAGTTACAGCAGTTGTTCACCAGGCTGCTCATTGTCATGAATGGATAGAGTGCCTTGTCCTTACTACCCCCACCCCCACCCCACAAAGATAACCCTGGGCTTCTGTTCTCCACTATCAACCGTTTGCTTAAACCTCTCTCTCCTGCTCGCTCCACCCTCACCTCCAACAACAAGAGCTCATGGACTTCTTTGTCATTAAGATTGCGATCATCCGTTCAGCTGCCTCTGCCACATCCTACCCACCCCCTTCCTCATGCCCACCAAGCCAATCCTCCTTAAGGCTCCCCCTGCCCTAGCCTTGAAGCTGCGTCTTCCTTTAGTTTCTCTCTTAACTCCCCTGTGATCCAGCAGTAAGTTACCTTTCTAAAGGTACTTTTATATTGATAGTATGTTGTTGGGAGATCTGTGCTGCTGGCAGCCACTCCATTATAGAGGAGGTGAACTCCATGCTTTGACAGTGTCTGAGACCTGACTTTCTGAGGCCCCAAGAGTGGCTGCCAGAAGTGCAGAAAACATCGACCTTCCATCAGGAACTGTGGGCACACAGTGTAGAGAGGTAGTCACAGCTTGGGGGCTTCTGTTTGACTGCGACTGTCTTGGACTTTCAGCACCATTATGAAAGTGTCTTAATAGATCTTTTGAGTTTCTAGTACTGCAGGCTGCTTCTCTTCAGTTGTGTAGTTATGTACCTTACTGAAAAGTGGGCCTTGTCGCATTACCTGCTCTTTGCCCACAAGCAGCACTACTATTTAAGTGTGTTCAATTATTTAGTTGCCTTCTGCTCTGATTCCACAAAGGTTCTGATTAGAGTCTTTTTTGTTTTGCAGGAATTTGCAGTTCCAGATTATCGACCTCACCTTCAGGATTCACAGCTCTTGCAGCAGCAGCATCAGCAGCTCCGTAGACGCCCATCGCTGCTTTCAGAGTTCCATCCAGCCTCTGACAGGTGACTGATATTCGGCTTGCACTAATGGGGCCAGCGTTCTGTCTGTTTACGGTAGTTGGCGAGAGGAGAATTGTTTTACCCTGTTTCCATACTGAGGACTGGCTTTGAGATTATGGTTTGCCCTGGCGACTCGGCAGAGCAGCTTGGAGAAGGGGCAAGACCGCACAAATGTGACCACTGAGGAGAAGCAGGATGAGGAGAATAGCTAAACAATCATTATTTGTGGGCAGAATTTCCAGGGGTTAAAGTTAATGATGGCTCCTAGACTAAGATCCAGCATGATTATCCCAGAGTGTGACTGGCAGATGGGCCAGAGATTGTGTTCCAGAGGCACTGTGTGCCTGTGATTCTCTGCTTTGTGCCTCGTGCTTGCACACCATTCTGACCTGTGCAACTATGCTGATGTTCTTATGCTCATTCACCACTTCAAAAATTTAGTGGACTTGCACTGCTGGCCTCACATCTGATTGTCTCAAATTTCGTATTCCTAAAACATATGAAAATGACGAGCAGGAAAAGACGAGCTGGTCCATCAAACCTGCCCCACACCACGGTGGCTGGACCATCATGGCTGAACTCTCCTTCCCCCTCCCCACCCCGCCCTTCCAACCTCACACCCACCTCCCCAGCCATGTAATCTCCTGGGAGAGGCGAAAAAACAGAAAAAAAGCAGGAACCAATAAAGGAAAAAAATACTCTGTAAAATTCCTTTCTGATCCCCTCAGGTGATTGAAACCAGTCCAGGCGATCACATGGACCAAGTATTACCTGTAGAGACATTTACCTTCTGTATGATGTGATTTCTGCTCCAGTCAGGAACTGGTCCAGCTCCCTCTTGAAGGTATAGAGAGAGTGAGCAGCCACCACACCAGCCGGCAACACATTCCAGAGGCTCACTACTCTGGGAAAAGAAGACCTGCCCAACATTCAGTTTATTCCTACTCTTAAGTAGTTTAAACTCATCTCCCCTATTCCTCCCCTATCTGTTAAACTGGAATATTTTCTCAATAGGGACGCTATCCAGCCCTTTCATTATTCTATAGACCTCTATCAGGTCACCTAGAATCATCGAATGATTACAGCATGGAAGAAGGCCATTCGGCCCGTCGAGCCCATGTCGACTCTCGGCTAGTCCCACTCCCCCGCCCTTTCCCCGTAGCCCTACAAATTTTTTTCTTTCAGATACTTATCCAACACCCTTATGAAAGATAAGATTGAGTCTGCCTCCACCACCCTTTCAGGCAGTGCGTTCCAGATTAACCACTCGCTGCGTAAAAAAGTTTTTTCTTACGTCACTTTTGGTTCTTTTGCCAATCACCTTAAATCTGTGTCCTCTGGTTCTCGACCCTTCTGCCAATGGGAACAGTTTCTCTCTATCTACTCTGTCTAGACCCCTCATGATTTTGAACACCTCTATCAAATCTCCTACCAATCTTCTCTGCTCCAAGGAGAACAACCCCAGCTTCTCCAGTCTATCAACGTAACTGAAGCCCCTCATTCCTGGAATCATTCTTGTAAATCTTTTCTGCACCTTCTTTAAGGCCTTCGCATCCTTCCTAAAGTGTGGTGCCCAGAATTGGACACAATACTCCAGTTGGGGCCGAATCACTGTTTTATACAGGTTCTTCATAATTTCCACACTTTTGTACTCTATACCTCTATTTATGAAGCCCAGGATCCCGTAAGCCTTTTTAACTGCTTTCTCAACTTGCCTTGCCACCTTCAATGATTTGTGCACACATATCCCTAGGTCTCTCTCGTCATTCCCCTCCATTTAGGATTGTACCATTTAGTTTATATGTCCTCTCCTCATTCTTTCTACCAAAATCTATCACTTCGCACTTTTCTGCGTTACATTTCATGTGCCATGTGTCCGCCCATTTCATCAGCCTGTCCATGTCTTCCTGAAGTCTATCACTCTCCTCCTCACTGTTCACTATACTTCCAAGTTTTGTGTCATCTGCAAATTTTGAAATTGTGCCCTGTACACCCATGTCCAAGTCATTAATATAGATCAAGAAAAGCAGTGGTCCTAGAACCGACCCCTGGGGAACACCACTGTATACCTTCCTCCAGTCCAAAAAACAACCGTTCACCACTACTCTCTGTTTCCTGTCACTTAGCCAATTTCGTATCCATGCTGCCACTGTCCCTTTTATTCCATGGGCTTCAACTTTGCTGGCAAGCCTATTATGTGGCACTTTGTTGAACGCCTTTTGGAAATCTATGTACACCACATCAACCGCATTACTCTCATCAACCCTCTCTGTTACCTAACCCAAAAACTCGATCAAGTTGGTTAAACACGATTTGCCTTTAACAAATCCGCGCTGGCTTTCCTTAATTAATCCACACCTATCCAAGTGACTGTTAATTTTGTCCCTGATTGTCGAAAAGTTTCCCCACTACTGAGCTTAAACTGACTGGCCTGTAGTTGCTGGGTTTATCTTTGCACCATTGTTCAAAAAAGGGTGTACACATTTGCAATTCTCCAGTCCTCTGGCACCACCCCCGTATCTATGGAGGATTGGAATATTATGGCCAGTACCTCCGCGATTTCTGCCCTCAATTCCCTCAGCATCCTAGGATGCATCCCATCCACTCCTGGTGATTTATCTACTTTAAGTACAGCCAGCCTTTCTAATACTTCTTTTTTATCAATTCTTATCCCATCCAGTATCTCCACTACCTCCTCCTTCACTATGTCTTTGGCAGCATCCTCTTCCTTGATGAAGACAGATACAAAGTACTCATTTAGTACCTCAGCCATACCCTCTGCCTCCGTGCATAGGTCTCCTTTTTGGTCCCGAATCGGTCCCACCCCTCCTCTTACTACCCTTTTGCTATTTATATGCCTGTAGAAGACTTTTGGATTACATTTTATGTTGGCTGCCATTCTATTCTCATACCCTCTCTTTGCCCCTCTTATTTTCTTTTTCACTTCTCCTCTGACCTTTCTATGTATAGCCTGATTCTCAGATGTATTTGCAACCTGATATCTGTCATATGGGCTCTTTTTCTGCTTCTCATATTCTCTATCTGTTTCATCATCCAGGGAGCCCTGACTTTAGTTACCCTGCCTTTCCCCCTAGTGAGAATGTACCTCAACTGTACCTGAACTATTTCCTCTTTAAAGGCAGCCCATTGTTCCATTACAGTTTTGCCTGCCAATCTTTGATTCCAGTTTACCCAGGCCAGATCCGTTCTCATCCCACTGAAATTGGCCTTCCCCGTTAAACATTTTTACTCTAGATTGCGCCCTGTCCTTTCCATAACTAATCTAAACCTTATGATACTATGATCACTGTTCCCTAAATGTTCACCTACTGACACTTGCTCCACTTGACCTACCTCATTCCCCAGAACCAGATCCAGCAATGCCTCCTCCCTCGTCGGGCCGGAAACATACTGATCAAGAAAGTTGTCCTGAACACACTTCAGAAATTCTTCCCCTTCTCTGCCCTTTACACTATTACAATCCCAGTCTATATTAGGATAGTTGAAGTCCCCCATTATTACTACTCTATAATTCTTGTACCTCTCTGTAATTTCTCTGCAAATTTGCTCCTCCAAATCTTTCCCACTATTTGGTGGTCTATAGAATAGTAGTGTAATGGCACCTCTATTATTTCTTAACTCTAGCCATATAGAGTCTGTCCTTGACCCCTCCAGGACATCCTCCCTCTCCAGCACTGTAACATTCTCCTTGACCAATACTGCCACACCACCTCTGATCTTTCCTTCCCTATCTTTCCTGAACACCTTATAACCAGGAATATTTAATACTCAATCCTGCCCTTTTTTGAGCCAGGTCTCAGTTATTGCCACGACATCATATTCCCATGTGGCAATTTCTGCCTGCAGCTCACTTACCTTGTTTACTACGCTTCGTGCGTTCACATACATACACTGTAAACCCATCTTAGACCATCCTGTATTCTCGCTTAGTTTGACCCTACCTAATAACTTACTATTTCTTACTTTAGTGCTCTCTGCCTCTCCCAATCCTTTGAGCACTTTATTTCCCCTTTCTAATGTTGCATCCTGGTGCCCATCTCCCTGCCAAATTAGTTTAAACCCTCCCCAGTAGCACTAACAAACCACCCTGCGAGGATATTGGTTCCGGCCCTGTTGAGGTGCAACCCGTCCGGCCTGTACATGTCCCACCTCCCGCAGAACCGGTCCCAATGCCCCAGAAATCTGAAGCCCTCCCTCCTGCACCATCTCTCCAGCCACACATTCATCTGCGCTATCCTCCTATTTCTATACTCACTTGCGCGAGGCACCGGGAGTAATCCAGAGATCCTAGCTCCCTAAAATCTGCCTGCAGGACCTCATCCCTCTATCTATGTCGTTGACACCAATATGAACCACGACCTCTGGCTGTTCACCCTCCCCCCTCAGAATGTTCTGCAGCCGCTCAGAGACATCCTTAACCCTGGCACCAGGGAGGCAACATACTATCCTGGAGTCACGTCTACGGCCGCAGAAACACCTTCTGCTCCCCTAACTATCGAATCCCCTACCACTATTGCTCTCCCACTCTTCTTCCTCCCCCCCCTTGTACAGCTGAGCCACCCGTGGTGTACTCCCCAGAGGAACCATCGACCTCACCCAGTACTCAGAACCAAATACTGGTTGGAGAGCGGGATGCACTCAGGGGACTCCTGCACTACCTGTCTGGTCCTCCTCCTCTGTCCGGCAGTCACCCATTCCCTCTCTGCCTGCACACTCTTATGCTGCGGAGTGACCACCTCCTGAAATGTGCTATCCACGAAGCTCTCGGCCTCATGGATGCACCGCAATGACGCCAGCTGCCACACAAGCTCCGAAACCCAGAGCTCGAGCTCCTCCAGCTGACGACACCTCCTGCACATGTGGTTGTCCAGGACACGGGAAGCGTCCTGGATTTCCCAACTGGCACAGGATGTGCATTCCGTGGGACTGAGCTGCACTGATGTCTCTACTTAATAGACTATTAACTAACTTACAGAAAAAGAGTTAAGACTAAGAGTCATAAAAGTCGGGCTTACCTTTATCTCCGGTTGCTTCTCTCGCTCTTTTAGTTAAAGTCTTTATTCATACAATTATCTATAGTTATATTAATTAGTTTATTAGAAAACAGGGAACTACAGACCTGTTAGCCTCACATCAGTAGTTGGGAAAATGCTGGAATCTATTATAAAGGATGCAATAACTGGGCACTTAGAAACTAATAGTAAGATTGGGCAGAGTCAACGTGGATTTATGAAAGGGAAATCCTGTTTGACAAACCTATTGGAGTTCTTTGAGGATGTAACTAGTGGAGTAGACAAAGGGGAACCGGTAGATGTGGTATATTTGGATTTTCAGAAGGCCTTCAATAAGGTCCCACAAGAGGTTGGTGAACAAAATTAGGGCACATGGAATTGGGGTAATATACTAGCATGGATTGAGAATTGGTTAACAGACAGAAAACAAAGAGTAGGGATAAACAGGTCTTTTTCAGGATGGCAGGCTGTGACTATTGGGGTACCGCAAGGATCGGTGCCTGGGCCCCAGCTATTCACAATCTATATCAATGATTTGGATGAGGGGACTAAATGTAACATTTCCAAATTTGCTGATGATACAAAGCTAGGTGGCAGTGTCAGTTGCGAAGAGGATGTGAAGAGGCTTCAAGGGGATCTCGACAGGCTCAGTGAGTGGGCGAGAACATGGCAGATGGAATATAATGTGGATAAATGTGAAGTTATCCACTTTGGTAGAAAAAACAGACAGGCAGAGTATTTCCTAAATGGTGAAAGATTGGGGAATGCAGATGCTCAAAGGGACCTGAGTCACTGAAAGTGCAGGTGCAGTAAGCTATTAGGAAGGCAAATGGTATGCTGGCCTTCATTACAAGAGGATTTGAGTACAGGAGTAAAGAAGTCTTACTCCAATTATATAGGGCCTTGGTGAGACCACACCTGGAGTACTGAGTACAATTTTGGTCTCCTGACCTAAGGAAGGATGTACTTGCCATAGAGAGGGAGTGCAACAAAGGTTCACGAGATTGATTCCTGGGATGGCGGGACTGTAGTATGAGAAGAGATTGAGTAAACTAGGCCTGTATTCTCTTGAATTCAGAAGAATGAGAGGGGATCTCATTGAAGCATACAAAATTATTACAGGGCTTGATAGGATGGATGCTGGGAGAATGTTTCCCTTAGCTGGGGAGTCTAGAACCAGGGGCCACAGCCTCAAGATAAAGGGTAGGCCATTCAGGACTGAGATGAGAAGAAATTTCTTCACGCAGAGGGTGGTGAATCTTTGGAATTCTCTACCCCAGACGGCTGTGGAGGCTCAGTCATTGGGTATATTCAAAACAGCAGTCGATAGATTTCTGACTAGTAAGGGCATCAAGGGATATGGCGATAGGGCCGGTGAATGGAGTTGAAGCAGAAGATCAGCCATGATCTCATTGAATGGCGGAGCAGGCTCGAAGGGCCGAATGGCCTACTCCTCCTATTTCTTATGTTCTTAGTTTATCTAGTTACGTTCGAGAGAATAAAACACTCCTACTCACCCACCAATCTCCCACCTGCAGTCCTGTGACGTCACTCCTTGCTTTTGCTGTTCTTTTGGAATTCGGCGGCCCTGCGCTCTTTATGCTGTGCTCCCGCCTCTGCTGCCGATTCCTTTTCCAAGTCTATGCTGCCCTAAAGTAAATAGACCAAGGTCCTTAAAGCTATCTGAGTAGCTGAGGTTCTTTAAGCTGGGAAGCATTCTTGTAGCTCTCCTCTGGATCTTTTCAGAGGCCATTAGTTCACCCAGCATGTGGGGCGACTGAAACTGGGCACAGTACTCCAGGTGCAGTTTAACCAGTGACCTGTACAATGTCAAATGGTGTCCTTTGATTTATACTGAATGGCTCCACCAATACAACCCAATACCCTGTTAGCTTTACCTGCAGTTTTTCTACATTGGTCATGGACCTTCGGTGATCTGTGCACAATAACACCAAGATCATTTTCTCTCTCGACCTCTTTCAGTAGTGTTCCCTGCAAATGAAGCGTGTATTCTCTGTTGGCCCGACCAACATGCATGACACTACATTTATCTAAATTAAACGCCATTTGCCAATGTGTGGCCCACTCCCCTAGCACATCTAAATCCTTTTGCATTTGATTGCACTCCTGTCCCGTCTTAACCCTTGCAAAGATTTTGGTGTCATCTTCAAACTTACTCACCATAATACCAACACTGCTGTCTAGGTCATTAATAAAGACCGTGAAGAGTAGCGGGCCTGTGAATTTCACTAATAAAAAAAAAAAGGGCAACAAATCAATACACTCCAAACATCTTTTGAATATTCTTTTGGCTGCCATCTTGATTTCCTCAGCAAGCTCGTTGTTTACTACTGAAATAAGGTTTGTAACATAATAGAATCATACTGCACAGGAGGGGGCCATTCGGCCCATCGTGCCTGTGCCAGCTCTCGAGAGCTCTCCAATTAGTCCCACTCCTCTGCTCTTTCCCCACAGCCCTGCAAATTTTTTCTTTTCAAGTATTTATCCAATTCCCTTTTGAAAGTTACTATTGAATCTGCTTCCACCGCCCTTTTAGGCAGCGCATTCCAGATCAGAAGCATACATCCAGTACAAAGGAAAAATAATTAGTTGGCTGTTGACAAGTGACATTGGGAATTTAATCTAAATTGTTACTATACACATTTGTAATTACACCAACAGCATAAATAATAGTGTCTCATTCTCCTCAGGATTTTCATAATATAAGTTCAGAACAGTCGCTACATTTATTCCTGAGTCACTGTAATCTTAATTCCGTTCCCTCAGCAGCTTGTTGTACCCCAGTTAATTTCTCAGAAATCAAATACACAAACTATGCCGACATCTGAGGGTTTCCATGCTACCAGTGCAAAGTTTGAAAGACGATTGCTTAACTCCACAAAAGGCAGTAAAATTTCAGGAATGGGAAACATGATGCACAAACTGTCTCTCTCTCAACTCTCAGCAATTGCATTTAGCTCTCGGGTGCTGTAATTGTAAACCTCAGATCCTGTTGCTTTAACTCGATATCATGAAACCTTAGGAAAAGAACACCTGGCGGCCCTTTGCTCAAGGGCACTGGAACCACGAGGCTGAGGTTAATGCTGGGCTGAGGCAGGAACAGCGACTGGGCAATGCTGTAAAGGATTGGTGGGACCTGGGGTGGGGTGGGGTGGGGTGAAGTGCTGAGGCCAAGGGGTGGGGTAAAGTGCTGAGGCCAAAAGCTGGGATAGGCTTGAAAGATGTGGTGAGGCTAACCTCTGGACTGAGTTAGGGAACAGCAAGGCCAGAACTTGTGGGAGGGAATGAGCAGGTGGCCCTGAGAAATTTGCTACAAACTGAAGTGCTGGCAGCTTGTGGCATTGAGTCTCAGGTGAGGTGTAATAAATAAACTGGCACATTCTCACAGACAGGCGAGATGTCTGACAAAGATGGTCTCTGACAGGCACACTCCTATAATATCGGGAGACGTTTAAAGTCTTCAATTATACTCATCTCTAGGCCCTCTACACTTCTAATACCCCTTTTACCTGTTTTAATAAGCTCCCAGGGTTTTCTCTCTTTTTCCTGTAGGTGTGGTATAGTTCCTTTTTCTGATTGTAATTGCGCTCTCTGTCCATTTTGAGAATAATTAATTATTTAGTTGGGTATATAGAATCATAGAATCACACTGTCATAGAAATTTCAGCACAGAAGGAGGGGATTTGCCTGGTCCGGCTAGTACGATGCCAGTTCCACATCACAGCTATGCTCTTTCTCCAAGTCTAAAACTTTTCTTTGTGTATATCAGATTCCCTCTTGAATGCTGTGGTTAAACTTGCTTCAATAGTCACTTGTAAATTCTACTCTATAGCCCTTCGCATTAAAACTATTTCTTCTAACCAACAACAACAACTTGCATTTATTTAGTGCCTTCATTATAGTAAAACGTCCCAAGGTGCTTCATAGGAGCATGATCAAACAAAATTTGACACCGAGCCACATAAGGAGATATTAAGGCAGGTGAAGGAGGTGGGTTTTAAGGAGCGTCTTAAATGAGGAGAGAGAGGTAGGGGGTTGGAGAGGTTTAAGGAGGGAATTCCAGAGCTTAGGGCCGTAGCAGCTGAAGGCATGGCCGCCAATGGTGGAGCGATTAAAATCGAGAATGCACGAAGACGCGCAAGAGGCCAGAATTAGAGGAGTGCAGAGATCCTGGCGGGTTGTGGGGCTGGAGGAGGTTACTTGGAGGGTCGAGGCCATGGAGGGATTTGAATACAAGAATTAAAATTTTAAAATCAAGGCGTTGCTTAACCGGGAGCCAATGTAGGTCAGGGAGCACAGGGGTGATGGGTGAACGGGACTTGGTGCGAATTAGGAGACGGGCAGCAGACTTTTGGATGAGCTTAAGTTTATGGAGGGTGGAAGATGGGAGGCTGGCCAGGAGCGAATAGTCAAGTCTAGAGGTAACAAAGGCATGGATGAGGGTTTCAGCAGCAGATGAGCTGAGGCAGGGGCGGAGTTGGGCAATGATATGGAGGTGGAAGTAGGCGGTCTTAGTGATGGCGTAGATATATGGTCGGAAGCTCATCTTGGGGTCAAATACAACACCAAGGTTGCGAACAGTCTGGTTCAGCCTCAGACAGTTGCCAGGGAGAGGGATGGAGTCGGTGGCAAGGGAATGGAGTTTGTGGCGGGGACCGAAGACAATGGCTTCGGTCTCCCCAGTATTTAGTTGGAGGAAATTTAGAGACAGTAGAGGGGTCGAGAGAGGTGGTGGTCAGGTAAAGCTGAGTGTCATTAGCGTACATGTGGAACCTGACATGTTTCGGATGATGTCGCCGAGGAGCAGCATGTTGATCAGAAACAGGAGGGGGCCACGGATAGATCTTTGGGGCGGACAGAGGGAACGGTGTGGGAATGGGAAGAGAAGCCATTGCAGGTGATTCTCTGGCTACGACTGGACAGATGAGAATGGAACTAGGCGAGTGCAGTACCTCCCAAACCCGCGACCTCTTCCGCCTAGAAGGACAAGAGCAGCAGACGCATGGGAACACCACCACCTCCAAGTTCCCCTCCAAGTCATACACCATCCTGACTTAGAAGTAAATCGCCGTTCCTTCATCGTCTCTGGGTCAAAATCCTGGAACTCCCTCCCTAACAGCACTGTGGGAGCACCTTCACCACATGGACTGCAGCGGTTCAAGAAAGCGGCTCACCACCACCTTCTCAAGGGCAATTAGGGATGGGCAATAAATGCTGGCCTTGCCAGCGACGCCCACATCCCATAAATGAATTAAAAAAAGTCCCACCCAGCTGGACAATGGAGGAGAGGTGTTGGAGGAGGATGGTGTGGTCGACCGTGTCAAAGGCTGCAGATAGGTTGAGAAGGACGAGGCGGGATTGTTTACCATCGTAACAGTCACATAGGATGTCATTTGTGACTTTGATAAGAGCCATTTCAGTACTGTAACCGTCTGTATGCTAATTTATACTTAATTTACATATGCTGTTTAAAAGTGTTATTTTTCCTCTTTCAACAATACTTCCCAGTTAATGCTTTAGTTCATCCCACATTCCATTTGTTTCCATTATTAAGGTCATCTATGTATTTAATGTTTTGTGCTCATTCAGGTAGGAACATAGTAAGGGAAGTTAGTGCCGGGGAATGGGACCCTTTCCATTTCAGACATCCAGTGCCCGCATCAAGCAGTCCGAGATCAGATGCAGAGTGATGTGCCTCAACCCCAACTATAGGAGATCACCTCCGACTGCACTAGTGTGGCACTTTCTGCACCAACCATCCGTGGTCCTTTCTGAGCAACACTGCCAATTAGGAACTGGATTGATGGTGCTCAAATTCACGTCACACAGGATCCGGCAGAAAAGTCACATGGTTGTGATTTGGTGCTTAAAGGTGCTGATTGTCAGCATGGTAGTCAGTGGTAGCACAATCCTCTGATTAATTTGGCCTCAATACATGTGTGTAATGTATCCAAGTTTGCTGATACAAAGCTAGGTGGGAAAGTAAGCTGTGATGAGGACACAAAGAGTCTGCAAAGGAATCATAGAACAGTACAGCACAGAAGGGAGACCATTCGGCCCATCGAGTCTGCGCCGGCTCTTTCGAAGAGCAAATATAGACAGGTTAAGTAAGTGGGCAATAAGGTGGCAGATGGTGTATAATGTGAGGTTATTCACTTTGGTAGGAAGAATAGAAAAACAGAATTTTTTTAAATGGTGAGAAACTATTAAATGTTGATGTTCAGAGAGATTTGGATGCCCTTGTACACGGAACACAAAGTTACAATGCAAGTACAGACTGCAGTTAGGAAGGCAAATGGTATGTTGGCCTTTATTGCAAGGGGGTTGGAGTACGAGAGTAAGGAAGCCTTGCTGCAATCGTACAGGGCTTTGGTGAGACCACACCTGGAGTACTGTGCACAGTTTTGGTCTCTGTACCTAAGGAAGGATATACTTGCCATAGAGGGGGTGCAACGAAGGTTCACTAGATTGATTCCTGGGATGAGAGGGTTGTCCTATGAGGAGAGATTGAGTAGATTGGGCTTATACTCTCTGGAGTTTAGAAGAATGAGAGGTGATCTCTTTGAAACATATAAGATTCTGAGGGGGATTGACAGGGTAGATGTTAAGAGAAATAAAAACAGAAAATGCTGGAAACACTCAGCGGGTCAAGCAGCATCTGTGGAGAGAGAAACAGAGTTAATGTTTCAGGTCGATGACCTTTCATCAGAACTAGATGCTGAGAGGTTGTTTCCCCTGGCTGGAGAGTCTAGAACTAGGGGGCATAGTCTCAGGATAAGGGGTCGGCCATTTAGGACTGAGGTGGGAGAGGGTTGTGCATCTTTGGAATTTTCTACCCCAGAGGGCTGTGGATGCTCAGTCGTTGAGTATATTCAAGATTGAGATCAATAGATTTTTGGACTCTAGGGGAATCGAGGGATATGGGGATCGGGCGGGAAAATGGAACTGAGGTCGAAGATCAGCCATGTTCTTATTGAATGGCGGAGCAGGCTCGAGGGGCCAAATGGCCTACCCTTGCTCCTATTTCTTATGTTATGTTCTTGCGTAATAGGTCGTGGGTTCAAGCAACACTTCAGGACTTGAGCACATAATCTAGGCTGAGTCTGCAGTGCGATGCCGAGGGAATGTTGCATTGTCAGAGGTACCGTCTTTTAGCTGGGACTTTAAACCAAGGCCTAGTTTGCCTGTGGACATAAAAAATGCCATGTCATTATTTGAAGAGCTGGGAGTTAACATAAGAAATAGGAGCAGGAGTAGGCCATTTGGCCCTTCGAGCCTGCTCCGCCATTCAGTAAGATCATGGCGGATCTTCTACCTCCTCTCCACTTTCCTGCACTATCCCCATATCCCTTGATTCCCTTAATATTCAAAAATCTATTGATCTCTGTCTTGAATATACCCAACGACTGAGCCTCCACAGCCCTCTCGGGTAGAGAATTCCAAAGATTCACAACCCTTTGAGTGAAGAAATTTCTCCTCTATGGACCTGGCCAACATTTATCCCTCAACCAACAACAGCAAAACAGATTAATTGGGCATTTATCCCATTGCTGTCTGTGGGACCTTGTGGTGCACAAATTGGCTGCTGCGTTTCCTACATAACAGTGGCTTCACTTCAAAAGTAAATAATTGGCTGTGAAGCACTTTGGGGCATGAAAGACACTATATAAATGCAAATTATTTTCTTTTAACTTAAATGTAGTCATAGAGATTTCTAGTCCCTTAGAGGTTGCACTGCTATATTATGGATGCTATGCTGTCATTTGTATGAATTTATGAGTTACACTGGTGGTGTGCCTAATATTGTGGGTTAAAAATCAATTCTATACCACATCCACTAATTTAGTTCTGTTGCCTCACTTCCATTGGGACATTTCTAACGAGTTGATTAAAGTCACCCATTATTATAACATTATTGTCGGTATGTGCCTTTCTGATCTCAGCATCCAATGTTTCATCGTCCTTAGCCTGCACAGGAGTCTATAGCAGATCCATATTGTTAACCTTGCCTGCTTGTTTATGCAAGCCTGACTGTTTATTTTAATGTCAATTCACCTTCCTTAATTTCCAAATTCTCCTGAACATATAAAGCTCCTCCTCTCCTGTCTTTTTCATCCTTCCTCTACCACTGCATCTTGAATTCACTCCTATTTTCTGGGGTGACCCATGTTTCCTTTCAACGTCATAATTTTCTGCTGCTACTTGTGCCTGTAACTCGAGCATCTTACTTCGAGGGTGTTGTCTTTGGCTGAGCACACTCAGTCGTGTAGATTTTGTACATAAGCTTGTGATTCACTGGTCTGTCCACCCAGGTGAATGTAAGAGTTCCTTAGGCTGGGGTGAAGAGAAGATTCATTTGGGAAAACAAATTGTTTTTCAGGCCTCAAGAAAGGAGGAGTGGCTATGAACAGTCATACCATAACGTGGCTGGACAGCCCGATCACGATTCACTGGAAACCAAACGTCCACGGCTTGAACAGGTACCTGACCCCCCACTTTCAGCGTGCTACAGTACTGCCCTTAGTGCACCCTGTACCAGAGGGGCTCCGAGCACCCACAGAGGTGAAGAAGGTAAGTGTTGGTTGTTAGAGTAGGCAGCACTATAGATGGTGTATTCATTCAAAAACCAAAAAGAGTACGGTCATATTAAACAAAATAAATTCTTCTAGCTTAGTTCTGATACATATGCAACTCTGAGTGGAATAAACTAGAGAATGCTGGAAATACATAGCCGCCAGTCAGTTAGTTCCTGAAAAGAGGTTACTGTTTTCAGTGGAGACCCTTCATCAGAATGTTTGGGTCCCTACTCAAAGCTTTAACCTGCTCTTTGTCTTTGGGTGGACCTGCTGATCATTTTTAACATTTGCAGTTTATATTTCCAGCATTTGTGCTTTTTTAATATTAACCGAGTGAAAGTAACTGAGCGATTGCCTGAATTCCACACATGTGGAGTGGTTTCAAATGGCCCAATCTTTGGTAAAACATGACTTTGGGTCAGGGCTATCTCTTGGTGCCAACAAACCAAATCTAAAATCAACAACTGATTTTAGAAGCTGGTCCCTTAAATGATGTGATGTAATTGAGCTGTTTAAGACAATTAAAGGATTCAATAGGGTAGATAGAGAGAAACTATTTCCTCTGGTGGGGGGGGGTTCAGAACAAGGGGCCATTAAAGTAGTGGAAATCTGGAACTCTTGCCCCCAAAAAGCTGTTGAGGCTGGGGGTCAAATGAAAATTTCAAAACTGAATGATAGATTTTTGTTAGGCAAGGGTATTAAGGGTTACGGAACCAAGGCGGACAGATGGAGTTAAGATACAGATCAGCCATGATCTAATTGAATGGCGGAACAGACTCGAGGGGCTGAATGGCCTCCACCTGTTCCTATGTTTTCCAGGAAACTTTCTCTGGAAAATGGTGGTGGTGGGAGTTTGCAGATGGGATAGATTTTGCATTTTGTGAAGTGACTAGCTGCTTGGTTAAAGAAACATTCAACTTTGTGTCGGTGCTGCTGCTGGGGGCTGCCTGTGGTACAGAACTGTTTAAAAACAGGAATAATTGTGGCTTAATTTAGTGATGAATAGGGGAAGATATTTAGAGATGAAAATGGTGGCAGATGGAAACAGTTTACAATAGAAGCAGGGAAATCACCAATACACGGACAGGAAGGAAAATAAGTTGGCAAGTGTTCTGAGTGGCAGCAGTCCCTCTCCGTTGCTTCCACTGCCTTCCTAGCAAATTATTCCAAAGTAGTGTCACTGAGATCACTGCATCCTAATGGTTACCTGCCGTGGAATTCCTTCCCAGCAGCCATTTCCCACTGTTGTGTTTCCGAAGTTGGGTTTTACCATAGGAATATCTGACGCTTCTATGCAGGAAACTCCTACAGAAACATCACCTAGAAATCCGTGTAAGAGCAAATTTTAAAGAGTAATTCTACTAAACTCCTGAAGTATATTGATATGAATGGTTTTCTTTTAAGAAACAAAGATTTGTGTTTGAGCAGGGACTGGGAGCGGACAGCTGAAAAAAAAATACTGTTCAAATATCAAGGCAGGAATAAAGATGATTGCTGGGTTAGGTGGCACCATTTTGAAGAGTTGTGAGTTATATTTGAGAAGAGTGGAGGTAAAACCTGACATGGTGAGAACAGGACTGAATTGAACAGCCTGCGAACACTGGCAAATTCAATGGTGGATACCTTGAGTCTGCAGAAAAAGAGAGAGAGAGGAAGAATAACAAATAGAGTTGGACAGAGTGAGAACCATCAGGGGAAGTATATGAGGAATGCAGAGAGAGTGCAACAGCAATAGAAAAATGGAGAGAGAGAGATGGAAAGAATTGGAGAGTAGGAGAAGCAGGGATATAGTAAGAGGAAGAGGAAGAATTTAATTGCTTTTGTCTGTGAGCAACACCATAGAAGATCACCTAGTATTTGCTGAGCTTGAGTGTGAGCTCAGCTCTGAGGGTTCACATTGCAATGTTTGTCACCAGATCTCTTAGAGAACACTTGCACTTCCCATAACAGGAATGGAGCTTGGAATTTCAATTAGGTCTTTTCCTTCACTCTCCTCCTCGCCCTGTGATTACTTCCCGCTCCTCCTCGCCCTTTGAACTGTTACATTCTTGTGAGTTTAAATGTCTTAAATGGAAGCTGGTCTGGCAGTTGCGTTTTTGACCATAATTGTCTCCAAACTCCAGTCGTTGGGCCTACCTCTTCTGGCGCGATTCATGGCCTTGAATGCTCCATTAAGCGTTTTTAAATTGCGAATTTTCTATGAGATTTCCTAATAAAACCAGTTGTTGCTTACAGCCTCTGTCTGATGCCCAACATGCAGGGAGTTCCCGTGTTAATTCACTCTTACTTCAGTAGCAAAAACAGCATTTTCACCTGCGCAAAAACTTAGATTTTTAAAAAATGATCAGGAGCTTAAGCAAATAGAGAACTGATTTGTCAAAGCTAGAAACTGGAAGGACAGTGTCTTCCACTCCTTCAGGGGACTTAACCCATGGACCTCAAAATAAATATTTGCGCAGATTGGCAACATGTTTGTAAGAGACACAGAGAGGTGCATGCACACTTGCGCAGAGAGCAGAGCACAATCCAAGATCGATAGACAGAGTGGGGCAGAGGGAGAGACAGACGGATAGAGCTGTGCATGCATCCCCCAACGGGGAAGAGGGAGAGACGGGGGTTGGTGGGGTGGGGTAGAGCCAGATAAGCAGACATATGCTTACACACACTGACAGCAGAGTCAAGCAGAGGGAGATTTTGTTTGAGGACCCAAGCTCCAGTTGTGTGGCATTCTGAAAATAGATTTTTGGACCAACTCAAATTGGGCTAAAAGCAGCCCAGTCGTAGTGCCTCTGGAGATATATCTGACTACTTACTGGTCAGCCAGGCAAGGAGGGTTTTTGCTGTGGAAATGCCTGCCATTCAGTACCTGAAAGAGAGGATAGGTTTGTGTTTCAGGTAGAATCCTTTTGTCAGAACTGATTTGTGCTTGTTTAGAACTAAAAGTATCTGAATTAATTATGCAAGTTACTTTTCTCTCTCAATTCCTTCTTTAAATCTTTTTAACTCCAGCGTCTACTAAATTTATTATCTATCCATGTAATATGTGTATATATACATAATTTATGTGTTTACACATGTAAAACAATTATTTCACTTTAATCATCATACTGTGTGAAACTAATACACCGTTACAAGGGAAGGTGAGGGAGATTCTAGTCACCTGTCATTCTCAGCCTGGGTTTTGGAGGCTGGGACCTGTACAAAATGATAATCTATACTCTTGGCTCTGTGGTATAAATTAAAACACCGCAGTGTCACTATGCCAGTAAAAGCAGGAAGGAGAAAAACAAAAGTAGAAGGCAAAGAACTCAACGGTTTAAATCAAACATGGTCACAGTAAATAATAATTCATATAGGTCTGAGAGCGTTAAAAAAACAAGCCTGAAGGCTTTGTGTCTTAATGCAAGGAGCATTCGGAACAAGGTGGATGAATTAGCTGCGCAAATAGAGATAAATGAATACGATCTGATTGGGATTACAGAAACATGGCTCCAGGGTGGCCAAGGCTGGGAACTCAACATCCAGGGGTATTCAATATTTAGGAAAGATAGGCAAAAAAGAAAGGGAGGTGGGGTAGCATTGCTGGTTAAAGAGGGGATTAACACAATTGAAAGGAAGGATATTAGCTCTGATGATGCGGAATCTGTATGGGTAGAACTGAGAAATAACAAGGGGCAGAAAACGTTAGTGGGAGTGGTATATAGACCTCCAAACAGTAATACGGAGGTTGGGGACGGCATTAAAAGGGAAATTAGAGAAGCATGCAGTAAGGGCACAGCAGTCATCATGGGTGACTTTAATTTGCATATAGATTGGGCTAACCAAATTAGTAAAAATACTGTGGAGGAGGAATTCCTAGAATGTTTACGAGATGGTTTTCTGGAACAATATGTCGAGGAACCAACCAGAGATCAGGCCATCTTAGACTGGGTATTATGTAACGAGAAAGGATTAATTAGCAATCTTGTTGTACGAGGCCCCTTGGGTCAGAGTGATCATAATATGATAGAATTCTTCATTAGGATGGAGAGTGAAGTAGTTGAATCAGAGACTAGGGTCCTGAATTTAAATAAAGGAAACTACGATGGTATGAGGCGCGAATTGGGTAGGATTGATTGGGGAATGTCACTCAAGGGGTTGACGGTGGATAGGCAATGGCAAACATTCAAAGACCGCATGGATGAACTACAGAATTTGTTCATCCCAGTGTGGCATAAGAATAAAACAAAAAGGGTGACTCAACCGTGGCTAACAAGGGAAATTAGGGATAGCATAAGATCCAAGGAGAGGGCATATAAATTGGCCAGAAAAAGCGGTAGCCCTGAGGATTGGGAGCAGTTTAGGATTCAACAAAGGAGAACAAAGGGATTCATTAAGAAGGGGCAAATAGAATATGAAAG
The DNA here is from genome assembly GCA_030390025.1 of Squalus acanthias. NCBI lineage: Eukaryota > Metazoa > Chordata > Chondrichthyes > Squaliformes > Squalidae > Squalus > Squalus acanthias. The sequence continues at coordinate 811,160 of CM059448.1, forward strand.
TAAGCTTGCTGGGAACATAAAAACTGACTGTAAGAGCTTTTATAGATATGTGAAGAGAAAAAGATTAGTGAAATCAAGTGTAGGTCCCTTGTAGTCAGAAGCGGGGGAAGTTATAATGGGGAACAAAGAAATGGCAGACCAATTAAATGCATATTTTGGTTCTGTCTTCACAAAGGAGGACACAAATAACCTCCCAGAGATGTTGGAGAACATACGGTCTGATGAAAGGGAGGAACTGAAAGAAATCAGTATTTGCAGGGAAATGGTGTTAGGGAAATTGACGGGATTGAAGGCCGATAAATCCCCAGGGCCTGATAATCTACATCCTAGGGAACTTAAGGAAGTGGCCCTAGAAATAGTAGATGCATTGCTGATCATCTTCCAACATTCGATGGAATCTGGAACTGTACCCATGGATTGGAGGGTAGCTAATGTTACCCCACTATTCAAAAAGGGTGGTAGAGAGAAAGCGGGGAATTACAGACCGGTAAGCCTGACATCGGTAGTGGGGAAAATGCTAGAGTCCATTATAAAGGATGTAATAGCTGAGCACTTGAAAAACAGCGACAGGATCGGACAAAGTCAACATGGATTTACAAAAGGTAAATCGTGCTTGACTGATCTACTGGAATTTTTTGAGGATGTAACTGGGAAAATAGATAAGGGAGAACCAGTAGATGTAGTGTATTTGGACTTTCAAAAGGCTTTCGATAAGGTCCCGCATAAGAGATTAGCGTGTAAAGTTAAGGCACATGGGATTGGGGGCAAGGTATTGACTTGGATAGAGAACTGGTTGGCTGACAGAAAGCAAAGAGTAGGAATTAATGGGTCTTTTTCCGAGTGGCAGGCAGTGACTAGTGGGGTACCGCAGGGATCGGTCCTTGGACCCCAGCTATTCACAATATACATTAATGATCTAGATAAGGGAACTAAATGTAATATCTCCAAGTTTGCAGATGACACAAAGCTGGGTGGGAGTGTGTGCTGCGAGGAGGATACCAAGAAACTCCAGGATGATTTGGACAGGTTGGGTGAGTGGGCAGAAGCGTGGCAGATGCAATATAACGTGGATAAATGCGAGGTTATCCACTTTGGTGTCAAAAACAGAAAGGCAGACTATTATCTGAATGGCAATAGATTGGGAGAAGGGTAAGTGCAACGAGACCTGGGTGTCCTTGTGCACCAGTCGCTGAAGGTAAGCATGCAGGTGCAGCAGGCGGTGAAGAAGGCAAATGGTATGTTGGCCTTCATAGCGAAAGGGTTTGAGTATAGGAACAGGGATGTCCTGCTGCAGCTGTACAGGGCCTTGGTGAGACCACACCTTGAGTACTGTGTGCAGTTTTGGTCGCCTTATCTGAGGAAGGATGTTCTTGCCATGGAAGGAGTTCAGCGAATATTCACAAGGCTGATACCTGGGATGGCAGGAATGACATATGAGGAGAGATTGGGTCGATTGGGCTTATACTCGCTGGAGTATAGAAGAATGAGAGGGGATCTCATCGAAACATATAAAATTCTGACAGGTCTGGACAAACTAGATGCAGGAAGAATGTTCCCGATGGTCGGAGAGTCCAGAACCAGGAGTCATAATCTAAGGATAAGGGGTAAGCCATTTAGGACAGAAATGAGGAGGAATTTCTTCACCCAGAGACTGGTGAACCTGTGAAATTCTCTACCACAGAAGGTAGTTGAGGCCAAATCATTAAATATATTCAAGAATGAGTTAGATATATTTCTTAAAGCTAAAGGTATCAAGGGATATGGGGAGAAGGCAGGTACAGGGAACTGAGTTTGGATGATCAGCCATGATCTCATCGCAGGCTCGAGGGGCCAAATGGCCTACTCCTGCTCCTATCTTCTATGTCTATGTTTCTATGCATCATGTGCAGCTTATTAAAGGAGGGCTCTCACCATCAGCAAACAAATTAACTCCAAGATTTATGATAATCTTACACAATTTGTTTTTAAAAGTTGAGTAGCATTGCTGGATATAATTGTGGAGGTATTACTGAGTCTGGCTATACAAGAGAGTTAAATTAACTCTGGTAGTGACTCCAAACTGCTTCAGCATCAACTGTGCGTTGATATCCACTCCATTGCCACGCCAGGCCTGTAACCTTCCAAAGCAGAGTCGCGGCGATATCGCAAGTACCTGCTCTTTTCAAATAAAAAATATAGCGGAAGGGTGGTGGAGATGATTGTAAATATTTTGTAACTGATTCCCCTCCCATTTTATTACACAAGGACAGTTATTGCGAATACATTCGTAGTTTGAACAGGAAACCAGCCATATCTTTGATGATTAACACTCCAGGGATAAACTATTTTAATAAGAGAAAAACTGTACACTGATTTATATTTTGATATAGTGGAGGGAAGTGCACAGTATTTACTGCACAGTTGTGTGTGTTTTACATTAGATTATTGCACTTCAGGGTCAGCGTGGCCATTGAGGAAGATGCTCTGACAGTATTTTTCTTTAGCTATCCATCATGCCTTGTCTATAGTTATTAGGTTGGGTCACTTTTCTTATGATGCCAGGAGCTAGTGAAGGTGTGCTCTGTTTGGGTGAGGCGTGCGTGGGTGGGGATGACTGGCGGGGCAGGCATGGATGGGGCTGGCATGGGTGGGGTGGATGGGCATGGTTGGGGCGGGTGGGGAGGACGGGTGGGGGTGGGGAGGATGGGCGGGTGGGGAGGGCGGGATGGCGTGGGTGGGGAGGACGGGCATGGGCGGGGTGGGTGGGGAGGACGGGCAGGGTGAAGGGATGGGGCGGGCGGGGAGGGCAGGCGTGGGCGGGGAGTGCGGGCGTGGGCGGGGAGGGCGGGCGTGGGTGGAGAAGGCGGGTGTGGGTGAAGAGGATGGGCGTGGATGGGGAGGACGGGCGTTGGGGGGGGGGGACGGGTGTGGGCGGAGAGGGAGGACGGGCGTGGGTGGGGCGGGCGGGCGTGGATGGGAGGGCGCGCGTTGGGCTGACTGTTAAACGGGATACTGGTGGTGTGACTCTGCTTAAGGACCTCTAGTGGTGGAATGTGGTACTGGAATGTCACAGAACTAATTGGACCAGTAAAAATGGTTATAGGCCAAAATGTTTCAATAATTCAATCATAAAATCAGTTTATTCACAAGTAGCTTTGCACTTTAAGGTATCGTGGGATCTGGGACAAATGCTGAAAGGGCCTCACTGCCCAGTCCTGACCACAGAATGTAGTAATTTGTTGCACAACTGCAAGAGGCATCATACTCCATTATGTAAATACAATCTGCTCTTAAATCTAATTTAATTCTGGTCATCTGATAATTCACAATTTATTTTGAGCTCTAACTTCTGGGTGATATGGAAGAGCAGAGGGATTTGGGGGTTCAGTCTCCTGACAGTACAAGCAGCACTTCAAATGGGCAAAGCCATAGAGAAAGTTAATGCAATACTGTGTTTTATGGCTAGAGGTATAGAATGTAAAAGTGGAGATTTAAGGGTGAACCTTATAAAGCTTTAGTAAGACCACAGTTGGAGACTGGGTGCAGTTTTGGGCTCTACACTATTGGAAGGGCGTTGAGGCAATAGAGAGGGTACAGCACAGATTCACGAGGATGCTGCTTGGTATGAGGAATACAAATACAAAGATCTGTAAAAATTGGGGCTGTTCTCATTGGAACAGATAGGATTATATGAGGTGATTTGATAGAGATTAAAATTATGATGGGATGGGACCGGGTGGATTGAAACAGTCTGTTTCTAGTGGTTGAGAGTATAGAGCAAGGGGATGTAGATATAAGATTAATTGTAAGAGATTTAGGACAGAGAGCAGGAGAAACTTTTTTCACAGAATTACATAGAATGTACAGCACAGAAACAGGCCATTTGGTCAATGCCGGTGTTTATGCTCCTCGCACCCTACTTCATCTAACACCATCAGCATTTCCTTCTACTCCTCCCCCCCTCACGTGTTTATCTAGCTTCCCCCCTCATGTGTTTATCTAGCTTCCCTTTAAATGCATCTGTGCTAGTCACCTCAACTACTCCCTGTGGTAGCGAGTTCCGCATTCTCACCACTCTGGGTAAAGAAGTTTCTCCTGAATTCCCTATTGGATTTATTAGTGACCATCTTACATTGATGGCCCTTAGTTCTGGTCTCCCCCACAAGTGAAAACTCTACGTCTACCCTATCGAACCCTTTCGTAATCTTAAAGACCTCTATCAAGTCACCCCTCAGCCTTCTCTTTTCTAGAGAAAAGAGACCCAGCCTGTTCAATCTTTCCTGATGGGATAACCTCTCAGTTCTGGTATTAGCCTTGTAAATCTTTCTTGCACCTTCTCCAGTTCTTCTATATCCATTATATAATATGGGCACCAGAGCTGTTCACAGTACTCCCAAGTGTGGTCTAAACCAAGGTTCTATACAAGTTTAGCATAACTTCTCTGCTTTTCAATTCTATCCCTCTAGAAATGAACAATGCTTTGTTTGATAGGCGGTTGAAGAGAAGGGAACGGGGCGGGCACAGGGGATTAGGACACTGCTCGTGTGGTGGATAAACACCAACACAGACTGGTTGGGCCGAATGGCCTGTTTCTGTGTTATAATTTCTATGTACGTTTTTATGTTGTGATGTTATTTATTTGCTTAATTTGAAATACTAGATAATTCAACATTTTGTAACACCAAAAAACCCAACTATTATCAGGAGTAGACTGAATGAAACTTTTCAGTGACCTGAATTTGAGAAAACTGTTTTCCTAGATAAGCATTGAAATTATAGATCCCCTGTTTAACACAAATTAGAGGCAGATTTTAGTGTTCTGACCGAAAAGGCCACCGGTTTATCAGATGAAAAATAATGTCTCAATCATTACTAAGTTTGGTTTCTGCTTTTGAATATTGGTTAGAAGCTAGAAATAGCTGCTGGAAATGAATAGGCACAACTAGTTTGCTCAAACATCGATTTCAGTTAACCCTTCAGAATGGATCTATTGGTTGCTGCTGCTGCTGATGTGTTACAGTAATGTACAGCTGTATGTATTAGGATAACCATCTGAGCTAATCTGTGGTTTAGGAGTTTCTACTTCAGTCAAATGTTAGTAAGGAAAAGGCCAGCAGAGTAAAAGGAAGGGTGAGAGAACATTTCATCCGTATGTGTTGAGGCATCTGTTTAAGTATTGCTAAAAATCAATTAGCAACCTTGTGAAACATGTCAGTGTGTGTATTTAGTAAGGAGCTGATAGAACTGTAGTCATAATCTGTGCCTCAAGTGTTGAATCATTTTAGTATTTTAATGAATACACCACCTTAAAATGTGTCAAGCAAATTTGCTCCCATCAAAGCTGCATTCTCCAACATCATCAACCCTTTGCCCATGAACGTTTGCAGAAAAAGTGAGCGTTTACCTGCGAGTGATCGTTGCATCCACTTCAGTTTAATTTTATGGAAGAATCACCGCACAGATTGGCGTTTCACTAAACAATGGCTTGCGAGCTCAATAGCTTCAATTCGATTCTTTAAGAAGCTTGGTAAACTCCTCTGGATTCCTTTTGCATATGGAGGTGACGAGATTGATCCGTACAGCTCTATAAATGGTAAATTCTAATTTGAAAATGCTTTATTGGAATTCCATCTGACCTTGATTTCTCTTCACCAATTCTTGGGTGTTGGAAGGAAACCTTCTTCCTTTCCTCTTGTGAATATTAACTTCAGCGGTTTGAACCCTGGTCCATTGTGTTTTCACCCAGTGGGAATATTTGTGTATTATATACCCTACTATTCTGTGTTTTTAATGTGTTCTAACTTTTGTTTTCTATACCATGGCCAGTAATAGCAGAGGTTCCGGTTCCTCTGACGGCTGTAGTTAAGTAGCTGTCTTCAGTTCTTCTCCGCTTATTTCCTTTCCTTAAACAATGTCCCAATCCACCTTACCCAGACTTCCTGCAAAGAAAATGTTTGTATGAAACTTTCTCACCTTCTCCCTCCCCTGCCCCCCTTCTGATTTTTATTTTTAAGGAGTCTTTTTCAATGAAGGCTGATGTTCCATCGTCACCAACGGCCAACCAGCAGGGTGGAGATGAACAAGATTCGTCTCCTTCTAAACTATCCAAAGAGGAGCTCATCCAGAGCATGGACCGTGTAGATCGAGAAATAGCCAAAGTGGAGCAGCAGATCCTCAAACTGAAGAAAAAACAGGTACCAAGAGTTTCTGCAAGGGGGAAGGCACTGGGTTTCTGACGTATGTGTGTGTGTGGGGTTAGGAACTTACAACTGGTTTCTGGCCTTTCCTCCTTCCATACTTGGTTGTTTTTAACCTTTGTTGCAATTCCAAGGTCTGTGTCTTCCGCCACCAGATTATCCTAGGAATAATTTATTTTATGTTTTAGGGAAGAGTTTTAACGATACAGGGGAAAGAACATTGCAGAGGCCCAGTAACCTGCAGGAGTGTAATAGCTGGATGGTAACAAGCACAGCTGTGTATCACTTTAAAACCTATTTTTCTATGTTTCTATAAAAGACATCAAGGGGTATGGGGAGAGAGCGGGAATACGGTATTGAGATAGAGGAGCAGCCATGATATTGAATGGCGGAGCAGGCTCGAAGGGCCGAATGGCCTACTCCTGCTCCTATGTTTCTATGTTTTGGATTCAGTGCTGCAAGTTGCCATTGTTTTGGTTATTGATGGTACAAAGTTGTGGACAGACTTTCCTGGGAATTCCATGATTGCACAGATTAATAGTTTCATTCATAAAATACAGCAGCATTTTGTCAAGTGTTACACCGACAGACCCATCAATGCTACTACTTCAATCGCTACTTCTCAGGAATGCAGTCTTCCCTCCTACTCTTTTCCAGGCTTGGTGGTGTCTTTGTTCTGAGTCTTGTCTCTTCACCAGGGTTCCTCAACAAATGAAATGAATTGTTTAATGTTTTGTAGTTACCTAAACTTCAATAACCAGTCGTCTTTCTCATAGAAACATAGAAGATAGGAGCAGGAGTAGGCCATTTGGCCCCTCGAGCCTGCTCCGCCATTCGATGAGATCATGGCTGATCATCCAAATTCAGAACCCTGTACCTGCCTTCTCCCCATATCCCTTGATACCTTTAGCTTTAAGAAATATATCTAACTCATCCTTGAATATATTTAATGACTTCGCCTCAACTACCTTCTGTGGTAGAGAATTCCACAGGTTCACCACTCTCTGGGTGAAGAAATTCTTCCTCATTTCTGTCCTAAATGGTTTACCCGTTATCCGTAGATTATGACCCCTGGTTCTGGACTCTCCGACCATCGGGAACATTCTTCCTGCATCTAGTTTGTCCAGACCTGTCAGAATTTTATATGTTTCGATGAGATCCCCTCTCATTCTTCTATACTCCAGCGAGTATAAGCCCAATCGACCCAATCTCTCCTCATATGTCATTCCTGCCATCCCAGGTATCAGCCTTGTGAATCTTCGCTGAACTCCTTCCATGGCAAGAACATCCTTCCTCAGATAAGGCGACCAAAACTGCACACAGTACTCAAGGTGTGGTCTCACCAAGGCCCTGCACAACTGCAGCAGGACATCCCTGTTCCTATACTCAAACCCTTTCGCTATGAAGGCCAACATACCATTTGCCTTCTTCACCGCCTGCTGCACCTGCATGCTTACTTTCAGCGACTGGTGCACAAGGACACACAGGTCTCGTTGCACTTCCCCTTCTCCCAATCTATTGCCATTCAGATAATAGTCTGCCTTTCTGTTTTTGACACCAAAGTGGATAACCTCGCACTTATCCACGTTATATTGCATCTGCCACGCTTCTGCCCACTCACCCAACCTGTCCAAATCATCCTGGAGTTTCTTGGTATCCTCCTCGCAGCACACACTCCCACCCAGCTTTGTGTCATCTGCAAACTTGGAGATATTACATTTAGTTCCCTTATCTAGATCATTAATGTATATTGTGAATAGCTGGGGTCCAAGGACTGATCCCTGCGGTACCCCACTAATCACTGCCTGCCACTCGGAAAAAGACCCATTAATTCCTACTCTCTGCTTTCTGTCCGCCAACCAGTTCTCCATCCAAGTCAATACCTTGCCCCCAATCCCATGTGCCTTAACTTTACACGCTAATCTCTTATGCGGGACCTTATCGAAAGCCTTTTGAAAGTCCAAATACACCACATCTACTGGTTCTCCCTTATCTATTTTCCCAGTTACATCCTCAAAAAATTCCAGTAGATTAGTCAAGCACGATTTACCTTTTGTAAATCCATGTTGACTTTGTCCGATCCTGTCGCTGTTTTTCAAGTGCTCAGCTATTACATCCTTTATAATGGACTCTAGCATTTTCCCCACTACCGATGTCAGGCTTACCGGTCTGTAATTCCCCGCTTTCTCTCTACCACCCTTTTTGAATAGTGGGGTAACATTAGCTACCCTCCAATCCATGGGTACAGTTCCAGATTCCATCGAATGTTGGAAGATGATCAGCAATGCATCTACTATTTCTAGGGCCACTTCCTTAAGTTCCCTAGGATGTAGATTATCAGGCCCTGGGGATTTATCGGCCTTCAATCCCGTCAATTTCCCTAACACCATTTCCCTGCAAATACTGATTTCTTTCAGTTCCTCCCTTTCATCAGACCGTATGTTCTCCAACATCTCTGGGAGGTTATTTGTGTCCTCCTTTGTGAAGACAGAACCAAAATATGCATTTAATTGGTCTGCCATTTCTTTGTTCCCCATTATAACTTCCCCCGCTTCTGACTACAAGGGACCTACACTTGATTTCACTAATCTTTTTCTCTTCACATATCTATAAAAGCTCTTACAGTCAGTTTTTATGTTCCCAGCAAGCTTACTTTCATATTCTATTTGCCCCTTCTTAATGAATCCCTTTGTTCTCCTTTGTTGAATCCTAAACTGCTCCCAATCCTCAGGGCTACCGCTTTTTCTGGCCAATTTATATGCCCTCTCCTTGGATCTTATGCTATCCCTAATTTCCCTTGTTAGCCACGGTTGAGTCACCCTTTTTGTTTTATTCTTATGCCACACTGGGATGAACAAATTCTGTAGTTCATCCATGCGGTCTTTGAATGTTTGCCATTGCCTATCCACCGTCAACCCCTTGAGTGACATTCCCCAATCAATCCTACCCAATTCGCGCCTCATACCATCGTAGTTTCCTTTATTTAAATTCAGGACCCTAGTCTCTGATTCAACTACTTCACTCTCCATCCTAATGAAGAATTCTATCATATTATGATCACTCTGACCCAAGGGGCCTCGTACAACAAGATTGCTAATTAATCCTTTCTCGTTACATAATACCCAGTCTAAGATGGCCTGATCTCTGGTTGGTTCCTCGACATATTGTTCCAGAAAACCATCTCGTAAACATTCTAGGAATTCCTCCTCCACAGTATTTTTACTAATTTGGTTAGCCCAATCTATATGTAAATTAAAGTCATCCATGATGACTGCTGTGCCCTTACTGCATGCTTCTCTAATTTCCCTTTTAATGCCGCCCCAACCTCCGTATTACTGTTTGGAGGTCTATATACCACTCCCACTAACGTTTTCTGCCCCTTGTTATTTCTCAGTTCTACCCATACAGATTCCGCATCATCAGAGCTAATATCCTTCCTTTCAATTGTGTTAATCCCCTCTTTAACCAGCAATGCTACCCCACCTCCCTTTCTTTTTTGCCTATCTTTCCTAAATATTGAATACCCCTGGATGTTGAGTTCCCAGCCTTGGCCACCCTGGAGCCATGTTTCTGTAATCCCAATCAAATCGTATTCATTTATCTCTATTTGCGCAGCTAATTCATCCACCTTGTTCCAAATGCTCCTTGCATTAAGACACAAAGCCTTCAGGCTTGTTTTTTTAACGCTCTCAGACCTATATGAATTATTATTTACTGTGACCATGTTTGATTTAAACCATTGAGTTCTTTGCCTTCTACTTTTTCTCCTTCCTGTCTTTAGCTTTTATCCTTGTTTCCCTTTCCTCTGTCTCCCTGCTCAGGTTCCCAACCCCCTGCCACTTTAGTTTAAACCCTCCCCAACAGCACTAGCAAACACTCCCCCTAGGACATCGGTCCCGGCCCTGCCCAGGTGCAGACCGTCCCGTTTGTACTGGTCCCACCTCCCCCAGAACCGGTTCCAATGTCCAAGGAATTTGAATCCCTTCCCCTTGCACCATTCCTCTAGCCACGTATTCATTTGAAATATCTTCCTATTTCTACTCTGACTAGCACTTGGCACTGGTAGCAATCCTGAGATTACTACCTTTGAGGTCCTCTTTTTTAATTTACCTCCTAACTCCCTATATTCTGCTTTTAGGACCTCATCCCGTTTTTTTACCTATATCGTTGATGCCTTTTGTGCACCACGACAACTGGCTGTTTGCCCTCCCCTTCCAAAATGTTCTGTAGCCGCTCCAAGACGTCCTTGACCCTTGCACCAGGGAGGCAACACACCATCCTGGAGTCTCGATTGCGGCCGCAGAAACGCCTATCTATTCCCCTTACAATTGAATCCCCTATCACTATAGCTCTTCCACACTTTTTCCTCCCAGCCTTTCCTCTCATTTGTTCATAACTGAAGAGGGTATCGGCCAATCCTGGGGAGGTGTCGCAGTGGGGTTGGGATGCTGCTCTTTAGAATTTTGGCATCATTCAGTTGGTGTCGGTGCTATTTGACGGGGTGGGGGTGGGTGGCAAGGGGGAAGCTGCAACAAAAGGTCAATATTGCATCTTCCATAGACCCCTTCTGATCTGTTGGTGCTGCAGCAGTCTTGTTATTGCACATGCATTAGTGCACTTACTAATTGTAGCAACGTATTTTTGACCTTTCATGAGTTAGTGATTTTCTGAGATTGGGTTGGGTGGACTGACTCTCGGCCTGCTCCCTTCCAAAAAGGGAAAATACTTCTTGCTGCATGATCCATGGAGACATTTGTGAATTGTCTCCTAAACTGCACTGGAACGAACACATCAGGAGCATTTTAGTACTGAAGTTCAAAACTAGTAAGAATTGACAGCTCAGCAGTCTGAAACTGGGAATCCTGTGTCCAAGAACAACAGGCAATCTGTAGCTTAGATCCATGTGTGTACAGGCCAATCCGTTGATTGGATTAATGATAAATTCTGAAGTTTGCCTTATCTCCATTCCTTCCCGACCACAGGTCTTTGATCTCTAGCAGTAGAAATATTGCATTTATTTATTTTCTTTCTGGTGAAGCAGAATTTGACCTCGCTTTGCATTTGGCAGAGGTTCCAAAGTGAGCAGGTCAGTTTGTGATGAGATTTGAGATGGCTGCATGGCTCTGTGGTCGAGGAATGCAGATCAGCTTAGTCCGATGGCTATGACTCAAAAGCTGACTAAAAGTTGAATATTGAGTTTCTTTGTATCTTTTATGTTTTGTTCACTCATAATCTATCCATGTCTGCTTTTTCTATTGTGAAAGATGCTGACTGCTGCCTTTACCTGGGACACTAGCGTGCTGGAGCAGGTTTTGCATTGTTGCACATTCTCCAGCTCTCGTTGTGCTTCCTCTATTTCTGTTCTTCCCTTTTCTCCCCACTGAAGTCTCTGTCTCTGGATTACTGTTCCCCAGGAATCATCAGCAGCCCTCCAGTAATTTATCTAATTTATTTCAGTGGTAATTCTTCACATGAACCCAAACCTCTGGTCCAGTAAGATATTCAGCAGTGGGGGGCATCACAGCTGAGCCTGAATCTGCCCTCAGCCGACATCCAGACACGTACTTTGAGCAGGAGTCACTGGATAGTGACAGAAGCAGGAGCCCCAGCTGGAGCAGGTTACAGGGGCAAGACCATGAAGGGATATAAATACAAGGGCGAGAGTTTTAATTGTTGGGAGACTGGAAACCAATGTAGGCCAACAAGGACAGGGGTGGTAGGTGAGCGGGACTTGATGCGGGGTCGGCTATGGGCAGCAGAGTTTTAGATGAGCTGAAGTTTATGGAGGGTGGCGGAGGGAGACTGTTGGAGTAATCGATTATGTGGGTGATCAGTGTTTTATTTCGTACCTCTGCTTGATGCACAGAAGCATTCTCCACAAATGATTGTAGTAGCGGAGTCGCTTTTGACGGGGTCAGTGAGTCTGTGACTCCTCCAGTGCTCACAAGTAAAGTCAGATAGTGAGCGGATTTTTTTTTTTTTAAATTCATTAAAAAAAAAAATTTGCAATTTGAGATGCAAAGCTTGTGTATGTTGGCAAGAAATATTGACTCTGTTCTCGTGTTGCTTCTTAGCAACAACTTGAAGAGGAAGCAGCCAAACCTCCAGAGCCTGAGAAACCAGTCTCCCCTCCTCCAGTGGAACCAAAACATCGGAGTATCGTCCAGATTATCTATGATGAAAACAGGGTAAGGACTAAAACAGCAGGGATTTTTCATTCTTTCTCTTCTAAAGAAATAATGAGGCACTCCCCTGAGTTGAGCGTTTTGTGAAAGATGTGTCTTGTGTTATTTGCACAGGCTGCATTTCATTTAGAAGCTGGGGAGGTCTGGTGGAAAATGTCAGATTCAGTACTGTAGGCTGCATATGGCTGTCCATGATAGGAAGAGACTCGGGTTATTGTCGGTCACTGGGCTCATCTGTGTAGTAATGAATGAGAGACATGTCAGCGTGTTGTTACTCCCAATGTCCACGAAGATAAGCAGCCTTTGAATGTGACACACCCCACCCTCTTCAGTTAGTTTTCTCATGGAGCTTTTCTGAGTTCAGTCTGTTAAATAAGGGCAGCCTCGTTCCAGCACTTTTAAAAATGCACATGGGCTTAAAGCCACACTGCTGAGTAACATAGAAACAGTGAAGTACACAGTGCATTTGAGACATCCAGATTAAATTGGCAGGAAGAATGAGAGTGTGTGCCAGTTTATCCAGGCAAGCCTGACTGCTGTAAAGAGTTAGTGGATAATTAATGGCTTTATGCATGGGTATATTCATTTATCTGTTCCTACCTCCATCTCGAATATGAGCACAGGCTTTGTGAGCTCGGCAGTCTGTGGCGGTGCACTTTGTTCCGGTCCGAGCAGCATTTGTGCGCGTAAAGTCCTGTGATTTTCCAGAAATCTCTCGCAGATGTCACTGTGTTTACCCAATGTTCTGAATCACATTTATAACCACTGTAACTTGGAGGTTCTTTGAACCCCACATCCAGAGTGACTGAAAAATTAGTGATGGAGGTTCTCCCCATCATCCCCACAAAACAGTAGAAGTTTGTGAAGGAGAGCTATTAACTGTGGCTGGGCCAGGAATGGCCCCAGAATCGGACGGTTCCGTAGCCAGGGTTGTGCACATGGAGCCTGAACTGGACCTAACTTGTGCTAAACCTGACCAGGGAATGGTGGGAGTCCTCGCACCAGGAGCCTGGAGAAGGCTGTACAATTCTCCACGTATCTTGATTGGTCACCTTGATAGCATGAAAGTCACCAACTGGTGTCTCTTGGTTTTGCTCATCATCTGGTTCCAATGTAATTTTGTATCCTGCATTCAGTCATCGGGACAGAGCAACTTAGCAGAAACTGCTTCGACGTGCTGAGTTCTTGATTGGAAATGGGTGGTAAAACATGGTCAATTGCACTCAATTCATAACGTTGTACTAGAGGAATCAAATGTTTGCAACGTTAGGATACTGGTGTTAACGATTACTTTTGTTAACAGAAAAAAGCAGAGGAAGCTCACAAAATACTTGAAGGTCTGGGCCCAAGAGTGGAGCTGGTAAGTGTATACACCAGTGTCATATATCCACTGTACATGTAACAGTCTTATTTGTTGCATGCTCCCAATTTTCAATGATTCCTGTGTGGTAGGCTGTATTATAACTATCAAATGGTTACAGTTATGGGACACAGACTGCAGGTGGGATTACAGCTGGTTACACTCATTCATATTCTGGAGTCAACGCCCAGATCAGGTCACAATGTGAAACACTCAGGAAAGGCTCCATGCAAACAGCTAAACGTGGTGTCCAGTATCACACAACTCAAATCATGACCTGACCTGAGCAGTGACTGTAGAATATGGACAGGTCAGTACGTAATCAGCAGTGATCGCAGCTTGTGTTAATGCTGGGTATCAATAAAGTACGATGCTAGGCATGTGAAATTTTATATTTATATCTCTTGCCCCTAAGAACATCTATCAGCACAAACTTGGGCTGTGTCTGCAGGGAGCATTTAGAGCTGTATAAACTGGGGCACAGTGCTGGTGGGTACAGGTCTGTCACTGTATAACACTGGGGTACAGTACTGGTGGGCACAGGTCTGTCACTGTATAACACGGGTACAGTACTGGTGGGCACAGGTCTGTCACTGTATAACACTGGGGTACAGTACTGGTGGGTACAGGTCTGTCACTGTATAACACTGGGGTACAGTACTGGTGGGTACAGGTCTGTCACTGTATAACACTGGGGTACACTACTGGTGGGTACAGGTCTGTCACTGTATAACACGGGTACAGTACTGGTGGGTACAGGTCTGTCACTGTATAACACGGGTACAGTACTGGTGGGCACAGGTCTGTCACTGTATAACACTGGGGTACAGTACTGGTGGGTACAGGTCTGTCACTAACACTGGGGTACAGTACTGGTGGGTACAGGTCTGTCACTAACACTGGGGTACAGTACTGGTGGGCACAGGTCTGTCACTGTATAACACTGGGGTACAGTACTGGTGGGTACAGGTCTGTCACTGTATAACACGGGTACAGTACTGGAGGGCACAGGTCTGTCACTGTATAACACTGGGGTACAGTACTGGTGGGTACAGGTCTGTCACTGTATAACACTGAGGTACAGTACTGGTGGGTACAGGTCTGTCACTGTATAACACTGGGGTACAGTACTGGTGGGTACAGGTCTGTCACTGTATAACACTGGGGTACAGTACTGGTGGGCACAGGTCTGTCACTGTATAACACTGGGGTACAGTACTGGTGGGTACAGGTCTGTCACTAACACTGGGGTACAGTACTGGTGGGTACAGGTCTGTCACTAACACTGGGGTACAGTACTGGTGGGTACAGGTCTGTCACATAACACTGGGGTACAGTACTGGTGGGTACAGGTCTGTCACTAACACTGGGGTACAGTACTGGTAGTACTGTCACTGGGCATGTTGTAGTGGATGCAATGGATAGAATTATTCTTGGTCGTTTCTGTTGTATTTCTAAAATCCCTGTAGCAATCAAAAATGTTTGTAGATAGGCAATAAAACTGTTAACATGGGAATGCAAATGGGCTCTGAATGGAATGGTGGCTCCTAATTATTAACATCTAAGGAGGTTTTGCTCTCTTGCCTCTGCTGCGTTAGCTGATCTCAGTGGGGAGTGGCAGAATACGCCGTACTGCCCCTGGGCAAGGCAGGGGAAAAGTCAGCCATAGTTTCCACTCCTGATTATTATCTAGCAACCCCTGCTAGGAAGCACTTGTGTGTGGTATCGAGCGAAGACAGGATTGGTCTTGCTGTGATGCTTCTGGAGTTGAATAGCATGTCGACACTCACTATTTGACCGTGCAAAATAGACATTTGGGCAAAATAACAGAGGGTACCTGACATGAATCTGTCATTCATGACTTATGAAATAATACTGAGTGGCCTGCGGGTGGCGCTGTCCAAGGAGAGTATAAATACTCGGGCACGGGACCAGCTTGCGCAGAACATTCTTAACTGGAAATAGTAAAGGACATAACTAGACCTCCATGTTGTAAAACAGTTGATTAAAGCTTTGTTTAACGCTTAGACCAAGTGCCTAGTAGTTTTCTTACGTCAGTACCCAATAACCATGGAACAGCATCCCAAAAAGGAGTTGACGTTTTTGGGAAAGGATTGGAGAAAATTGACAAAGAAGAAGAGATTAGGATTGGGAGTAGAAATGAGGAAGGCGACAGGTGCTTATGCAAGGCTTCTGCAACATTTCTGGGCTGTAATTGGAATCGACAGACCATCACAGGCACGATGGGATGAATGGTGGTCTCCTGCGCTGTATTATTCTATGATTCGAACATCTGAATAGGTCACATAGCTGCTGCCCTGAATGAAAGATGCAGTATTGCTGTTGCACCTCACTGTTTTTCCTGTGTGTGCTGTGCGCCCAACAATGTTCAATGTAGATTGGGGCCTCCTTCCCAAGGCAGGTATTCATACAGACATTCGCATTGTGGGCATGGTTGGCTGGTGGCTCTGGTGTGGGCCGAATGGCCAGAGCTCACGAGTCCATGCCCCATGGAAAATTATGAAATTGAATTCAATAAATCTGGTAACTTTGGACTATGCCAGGAAAATGGAACATCAAAGCTGCTTATTCACTCAAGTCCTTTAAGGAAAGGGAACCTGCCACCCCTACCCAGTCTATCCTACACATCCCACAATATCTGGTCAAGTCTTGTTGCCCTCTGAAGTGAATAGCAAACCATTCAATCACTGCAGGACAGACTTACTGAAGGAGAAGACCCACCACCACCTTCTCAGGGTGACTAGGGATGAGGAATAAATTCTGCTTTGCCAACCTTAGCCACATCCTGAGAACAAATATATTTTAAAGAAAATTAAAGTATCTGGAAAGACAAAAAACAAATTAACGCTTTCAATGGAAAACCTTCCATCGGAACTTGCAGTTGGTTTGTGTTGTGTGTTCTTTTTAAGGCTCTGTCTGCTGTTTATTAGCCCAGGGACATTCAACCCCTCAAGCCTGTTCTGCCATTCAGTGAGATCATGGCTGATCTGTCTCTTAACTCCATCCACCCACCTTGACTCCATATCCCTTTAAACCCATGGCAAGCAAAAATCTATCAATCTCAGATTTAAAATTATTAATTGAGCTAGAATCTACTGCTTTTTGTGGGAGAAAGTTCCACACTTTTACCACCCTTTTTGTGAAGAAGTGTTTCCTAACTTCTCTCCTGAATGGCCTGGCTCTGATATTAAGTTTATGTCCCCTTATCCTAGACTCCCCCGCCAGCCCCAAATTCCTTTCAAAATCCTAAAAACCTCAATCAAATCACCCCTTAAGGGAATACAAGCCTAGTTTATGTAATCTCTCCTCAATCTAACTCTTGGAGCCCTGGTAAAGTTCTGATGAATCTGCGCTGCACTCCTTCCAAGGCCAATATATCCTTTCTAAGGTGCGGTGCCCAGAACTGTACACAGTACTCCAGATGTGGTCTAACCAGGGCTTTGTACAGCTGCAGCAAAACATCCTCCCCTTTATATTCTAGCCCTCTAGTTATAAAGGCGAACATTCCATTTGCCTTTGTGATTTTTTTTGTACCTGACTGCTACATTTTAGTAGTAACTGCAAACTGGTCTGCGCCTTAGTTGGGAATATTATCAGATATAACTCAACCCTGCACAGGGCCATCCCATTCTGCCACTGTTAGTGTGCGAGAGTTATTCTAGTTTTTTTATCATTTGGTAGAGAAAACTAAATGACCAGGCACCATCAATAATTATAGCTCAACAATCAGCAGAGGAACACAAGGAGTGACGACACCACATGCAGCTGTTCACCACACGCAACACTGAGAAACCACCGAGCCTGATTACTTCCGTCATTTTATAAAATAAATGTTGAACTCATTCTCGGGCTGTGGACGCACTGGCAAGGCTGGCACTTATTGCCCATCCCTCGTTGTCCTGAGGTGGTGGTGGTGAGCCTTCTTAAGTGCAGTGCATGTGGTGAGGGTGTTATCCTTTGCCGAGGTTTGATGCAACTGAGGGGCTTGGTGGGCCACTTAAGAGGAAAATTAAGAGTCGATCACGTTGGTGTGGGACTGGAGTCACCTATAGACCAGACCGAGCAAGAACGGCAGGTTTCCTTCTCTGAAGGACATTTGTGAACCAGTTGGGTTTTTACGGCAATCCGTCAGCTTCATGGTCACTTTTACTGATACCAGCTTTTTATTTACAGATTTTTAAAACTGAATTCAAATTCTCAACCTGCCATGGTGGGATTTGAATTCACGTTCTCTGGATTATTAGTCCAGGCCATTCACAACAAAATCTTCCCTCTTCACCTGCTGTTCCACAAAACTGATGTCAGTATAGATGTAAGTGGGAGCACACTGCAGAGCCAGTGTGGTGGGTAATGTTTTCAGACCTCGCTATAAAACAATGACCACATGCAGCCAGCGTTTTGCGAGTGGTGGACAGGAGCTAAATTACTCAGTCATTCCCAGCTCGACACCATCCAGGACAAAGCAGCCCGCTTGATTGGCACCCTATCCACCACCTTAAACATTCACTCCCTCCACCACCGGCGTACCGTGGCTGCAGTGTGTACCATCTACAAGATGCACTGCAGCAACTCGTCAAGGCTTCTTCGGCAGCACCTCCCAAACCCGTGACCTCTTCCACCTAGAAGGACAAGGGCAGCAGGCACATGGGAACACCACCACCTGCAAGTTCCCCACCATCCTGACTTAGAAGTATATCGCCGATCCTTCATCGTTGCTGGGTCAAAATCCTGGAACTCCCTCCCTAACAGCACTGTGGGAGCACTTCACCACACGGACTGCAGAGGTTCAAGAAAGCGGCTCATCACCACCTTCTCAAGAGCAATTAGGGATGGGCAATAAATGCTGGCCTTGCCAGCGACGCCCACATCCCATAAATGGAAAAAAAAACTCGCTTACCAAAAATTGAGAATAAAATATTCGTAATGTCTTTCTTTTCTTTTCCCAAACCTTGTAATGTAATAAGAACATAAGAAGCAGGAGTAGGCCATTCGGCCCTTCGAGCCTGCTCCGCCATTCAATAAGATCATGGATGATCTTCTGCCTCAACTCCATTCACCGGCCCTATCGCCATATCCCTTGATGCCCTAACTAGTCCGAAATCTATCGACTTCTGTTTTGAATATACCCAATGACTGAGCCTCCACAGCCCTCTGGGGTAGAGAATTCCAAAGATTCACCACCCTCTGTGAAGAGATTTCTTCTCATCTCAGTCCTGAATGGCCTACCCTCTATGCTGAGGCTGTGGCCCTTGGTTCTAGACTCCCCAGCCAAGGGAAACATTCTCCCAGCATCCACCCTATCAAGCCCTGTAATAATTTTGTATGCTTCAATGAGATCCCCTCTCATTCTTCTGAATTCAAGAGAATACAGGCCTAGTTTACTCAATCTCTTCTCATACTACAGTCCCGCCATCCCAGGAATCAATCTTGTGAACTTTTGTTGCACTCCCTCTATGGCAAGTATATCCTTCCTTAGGTCAGGAGACCAAAATTGTACTCCAGGTGTGGTCTCACCAAGGCCCTATATAATTGGAGTAAGACTTCTTTACTCCTGTACTCAAATCCTCTTGTAATGAAGGCCAGCATACCATTTGCCTTCCTAATGGCTTGCTGCACCTGCACATTCACTTTCAGTGACTCATGTACAAGGACACCCAGGTCCCTTTGAGCATCTGCATTCCCCAATCTTTCACCATTTAGGAAATACTCTGCCTGTCTGTTTTGTCTACCAAAGTGGATAACTTCACATTTATCCACATTATATTCCATCTGCCATGTTCTCGCCCACTCACTGAGCCTGTCGAGATCCCCTTGAAGCCTCTTCACATCCTCTTCGCAACTGACACTGCCACCTAGCTTTGTGTCATCAGCAAATTTGGAAATGTTACATTTAGTCCCCTCATCCAAATCATTGATACAGATTGTGAATAGCTGGGGCCCAAGCACCGATCCTTGCGGTAACCCACTAGTCACAGCCTGCCATCCTGAAAAAGACCTGTTTATCCCTACTCTTTGTTTTCTGTCTGTTAACCAATTCTCAATCCATGCTAGTATATTACCCCCAATTCCATGTGCCCTAATTTTGTTTACCAACCTCTTGTGTGGGACCTTATCGAAGGCCTTCTGAAAATCCAAATACACCACATCTACCGGTTCCCCTTTGTCTACTCCACTAGTTACATCCTCAAAGAACTCCAATAGGTTTGTCAAACAGGATTTCCCTTTCATAAATCCATGTTGAATGCCCAATCTTACTATTAGTTTCTAAGTGCCCAGTTATTGCATCCTTTATAATAGATTCCAGCATTTTCCCAACTACTGATGTGAGGCTAACAGGTCTATAGTTCCCCGTTTTCTCTCTCCCTCCTTTCTTAAATAGCGGGATTACATTTGCTATCCTCCAATCTGCAGGAACCGTTCCAGAATCTATAGGATTTTGGAAGATGACAACCAATGCGTCCACTATCCCAATGGCCACCTCTTTCAAAACCCTAGGATGTAGGTCATCCGGTCCTTGGGATTTATCGACTTTTAGTCCCAATAATAATCTGTGTCGAGATGTCCGTACTGCCCATCATCCGAACAGGGTACAGCACACTGTAGTCACCTCAGCTCTGCTGTATGAATGGCACTGTGCTGTTGGTGCACCGCACTAAAGTTCCTCTTTGCCATCTAATATAATGGTTAAAGCCAGGTTAAATGGGAAAACCTTTGGAAAAAGATTAACTGAGTTTCCAGTTAGATCAGGCATTTTCTGAACATGTCCTAGATTTCCAGTTTGACAACGTGTTCTGTTACGTTCACCAGTCAGGATCTGTGTGAGCTCTTGCAGTTTGCCACGTGAAATCTTCCTCCAGATGCTGTGTTGTATCGGTGTGTGTGTCTTGATGTGGGTCTTTCAGTAACCATTGCTCATGTCGAGTAGCTTTGTAGAGTGCGGAGATGCTGCAGAGGCTTGTGCAAATCTCATGAAGAGTTCAAATACTGGCGGATAATTTTGGGAGATAGGATAGCATCACCTGACACGCCACATATTGGCGAGGCCGCTGTGACGCAACACAAGAGGTGTAGGTCAGATTGTTGCACAGGGCCATGAAGCCCAAAGCCTCTGTCTGTTGGTGCTTGCTGGGCCTGGACATCATCAGTCCAGGCAGCTGTTTCTTTACTTGGAAACAAAACTGTAGGTAAACTCATTACTTAGCGATTTGTGGTTAGTGGATTGTGCTGGTTATGAACTTCCAGGGAAGGTTACGAGTTTATTTCACTTGTTCTGTGTGCCCATTACGAGCCATTACATGAATTTTTGGTACTGCTTGAAAGACTGCCTCCCTAGTGGGTCAGTACAGTGAGTAGGGCAGGCTTGAGTAATTTCTTAGTTTTTATTCTGAGATTGTTAGAATAGAGATTACTTTGTCGATAATTAATTTTTTTTTGATTGATCTCGAATATTCACAGATATATTTATATAATCACCTTATCTCTCCCTTTTCAGCCACTTTACAACCAGCCATCTGATACGAAGATTTACCATGAAAACATCAAAACGTAAGTGACATCTGGTATGGTCACTGTGCTTTATGATCTGTACAGGTATTGTACTCTGGGGCCTGCTGCCTTGAATTCACCTTGCTGAATGTGGTTCTGTGATGTAAGCTATGGGTTACTCTCCTAATGACCTGTGAAAAGGCGCTGTCATCTCATGGACCTGTTTTTGAACAGTTCTAGTAATCTGTGCACAAATTACTCCAGTTTCATTAACTAGACTCTGTCGATCCGTTTCCTCCCCGCGCACCTCTTTTGGGCTAATTCAATCAAACTAAAATCATCAAATGAAATGAAACATTAAACTGAAATTATAAGCACCAGCCTTCGGCCAGCTTGCTGCAATAGTGCTGTGTTCCAGAGCTGGTGTGTGATGTGCATTTCCTCGAAACGGTCAGCCTTTACTGCTTTAGTTTTTGGGCTGGGGCACAGGGCGGCTTCAGTATAAACCCATCATCTGAGAAACAAAAGAAATAAACTTTTCAAATCTAGAAATAAGATGTCCAATCTGAGGTATAGACTGAACGTGCAGTGTATCTTGCCCTGGTTGTGTCTCCAGTATAACTTTCTCATGAGGTCTGCTCACTCATCTGTCCCCACATTCATTGTTCCTTTATTAATTAAGGAACCATATAACAAATCCTTGATGAGAGCACTTGAATTCTTTTGCATTCATGGTCTACAGCTTTCTTCTAAGGTAGATTTAATGTATGATGCATTACAAGTTTGGTACTGTTATTTCACAGTCATCACTGTGGTCATTTCAGTCTTGTGAAAATAATACATGCCTCTTGCATAAGCTGCAGCTGAGAAAACGGCTGCTGTTCCATGTACTGACCTCACAGGAATGGAGAAATGCTGACCGAGAAATGTCCACTTGCCTGGATGAGTGCAGCTCCACCAACACTCAAGAAGCTCGACACCATCCAGGACAAAACAATCCCGCTTGTTCGGCACCCAATCCGCCACCTTAAACATTCACTCCCTCTACCACCGGCGTACTGTGGCTGTAGTGTGTACCATCTACAAGATACACTGCAGCAACTTGCCAAGGCTCCTTCGACAGCACCTCCCAAACCCACGACCTCTACCACCTAGCAGGACAAGGGCAGCAGGCACATGGGAACATCACCACCTCCAATCATAGAATCATAGAATGGTTACAGCATGGAAGAAGGCCATTCGACCCGTCAAGCCCATGCCGGGGCTCTGCAAGAGCACTTCCCCTCCAAGTCACACACCATCCTTATTTGGAAGTATATCACCGTTCCTTCACCGTCGCTGGGTCAAAATCGTGGAACTCCCTCCCTAACAGCACTGTGGGAGTACCTTCACACGGACTGCAGCAGTTCAAGAAAAGGGATCACCACCACCGTCTTGAGGGCAATTAGGGATAAATGCTGGCCTTGCCGGCGACACCCGTATCCTGTGAATGAATACATTTTTAAAAAGTGAGCGGGACCTCTCCCTACCATCAGTGACAGTATTATTCTACAAGGGGTATTTGGCAGTTTAAAAATTTAGGAATAGTTGCAACTACTTTTAGACACATCACTGCCAGTGGGTGTGCAACAGGATGACTGGTATTGCTAGGCTTAATTCGCTAACGAGATAAACCCAGGGACTCATCCCTGCTGTACATGCTCCTCTCTACAATATCTGCCTGCTGCTGCCCAATTACACGATGATCCCTGCCTTCATGCATGTTTCTGTGTCCCCCAAATGTCAGGGTGTGACTTATAAACTGGTATGACGAATTGCGCTTTTACTGAAAGGACAGCTATAAAATAACAGTGTGACTTCTACACAGATTTCACAGTAAATATTCAGTAATATCTCCATAGAAACAATGAGTTTATAATGCATGAAAAATAGCGTGTGCTGCATTACATTTTAAAAACACACTTGAGGCTCTCCAAACAGTAAATGAACCTCTCTCTCGTGGTGAATTTTATTTCTCTTTTAATTCATGTGAAAGATTTTCAGTCTACTCTGAAGTTCTGGATAATTATGGAAATTGTACGAAGGAAGTTACTTGGTGAACCATTTAACTTGCATTAATGTAGTAGTATGCTGGGCTTCAGGGCTTAGCAATATGCCATGGTGATTATGTGTGTGAAAGAATGTGCTACTTGTGTCTTGGAAATACAGGATAGTGACTGTGTGCACGTGTGCTTGTGAAACCCACTCGGGGTGGAGCAACAGCGTGTGATCCGTACACGAGAGAGCTATTTAGGCTTAGCAACATGTCACGGTGAATGAGTGAGATTGCCACTCAGTGGCCAGCAACTTGCTACAGTGCACATACATGACCCTGTCACATGACACAGTTAGGCCCTGCTCCATCTTTTAAATCCTTTCTGTGGTATTGGACGAGCAACCCAGAGGTTGCAAGTTTAAATCCAACCATGGCATTTTGTGAAATTAAGCGAAAACTGGCATCCATGAGGTGCTGTGGACATCAACCACAGTCAAATCATATACAACCACATTCTACAAACTCATGCTGAAGTGTTAGCAAGTGTCTCCAGCCAAAAGTGCTGATGGATGATCTTACTCGGCTTCCTTCTAAGGTTCCCATCATCATAGATACCGGTCAGTTCGATTCACTCATGATATTAAGAAGCGACTAAGTGCACTGGACACATCAAAGTCTATGGGCCCTGATGGCATCCTAGTGTAGTGCTGAAGATCTGTACATTAGAGCCAGCTGCTCTCCTAACCAAGCTCATTTTCAGTTCTGCCAGATTAGCAGCTCCCCTTAACATCAAGGCAGCATTCAACCGAGCAAGGCACCAAGGAGGCTAAGCAAAACTGAAGCCATCGGAGGCCAAAAGGACAACGCTCCAGTGACTGGAGTCGTACCTGACACAAAGGAAAATGTTTGTGGTTGGAGGCCAGTATTCCCAGCTGCAGGACATCCTCAAGGAAGCATTCGTGTTCCAGCTAACTTCAGCTGCTCAATGACCTTCCCTCTGTCGTAAGGTCAGGAGTGGGGATGTTCACTGACTATTCAAGAGTGTTCAGCTCCATTCACAACTCCTCTGATAATGAAGGAGCCGATTCCAGCCAACAACAAGACCACATGGATTGACATGTGGCAGTTAACATTCGCGCCACGTAAGTGCCAGGTTATGACCATTTTCAACATGAGAGCTCAGCTATTTCCCTTTGACCTTCAATGGAGCCACCATCGCCGAGGTTCCTACCAGCAACATCCTGAAGTCAACACTGACCAGGAGCTGCACTGGACCAGCCATAGCAACACTAACTACAAGAGCAGGGCAGAGACTGGGTCACCTCCTGACCTCTCTCAGCCACTCCACCACCTAACAACACTTAAGAAGCTCAACACCATCTATGACAGAGCAGTTTTCTTGATCAGCGCAGATGCCACTGAATTCGATTTCCAAACGCTCCACCATAGTTGTACGGTATGTACGATGTACAGAATGCACTGCAGCAGTAATCAAGGTTACTTTGACAGCATCTTCCTCCTTTGCGACATCTACCATCAAGAAGAACAGGAGTAGTTGTGAGCAACGATCCCCCTAAGGTTTGTGGCCACGCATTAATCCGGAGGCCCTGTGCAGGCCATTCACAAGCTGGAAGAGATACCGTACAAATTTAAAGGGACCGCGCACGGAAAAAAAATTAGAGAGAACAGTGGTTGTGGGGACACCATCACATAAGAACAGAAGAACATAAGACGTAGGAGCAGGAGTAGGTCATTTGGCCCCTCGAGCCTGCTCCGCCATTCAATAAGATTATGGCTGATCTGATCGTGGCCTCAACTCCACTTCCCTGCCTGCTCCC
Source organism: Squalus acanthias (assembly GCA_030390025.1). Lineage (NCBI taxonomy): Eukaryota > Metazoa > Chordata > Chondrichthyes > Squaliformes > Squalidae > Squalus > Squalus acanthias. The sequence goes on from CM059448.1 coordinate 836,260, forward strand.
CATAACCCTTGACTCCCTTACCTTTCAAAAATCTGTCTATCTCCACCTTAAATATATTCAATGACCCAGCCTCCACAGCTCTCTGGGGAAGAGAATTCCAAAGATTCACGACCCTCTGAGAGAAGAAATTCCTCCTTATTTTCGATTTAAAAGGGTGCCCCTTATTCTGAAATTATGCCCCCTAATTCTAGATTCCCCCACGAGGGGAAAACATCCTCTCTGCATCTACCCTGTCAAGCCCCTTCAGAATCTTATATGATACAATAAGATCCCCTCTCATTCTTCTAAACTCCAATGAGTATAGGCCCAACCTGCTCAACCTTTCTTCATAAGACAACCCCTTCATCTCCAGAATCAACCTCGTGAACCTTCTCTGAACTGCCTCCAATGCAAGTATATCCTTCCTTAAATAAGGAGACCAAAACTGTACACAGTATTCCAGGTGTGGTCTCACCAACGCCCTGTACAGTTGTAACAGGACTTCCCTACTTTTATACTCCATCCCCTTTGCAATAAAGGCCAACACTCCATTTGCCTTCCTAATTACTTGCTGTACCTGCATGCTAACTTTTTGTGATTCATGTACAAGGACCCCCAGCTCCCTCTGTACCTCAGCATTTTGTAATCTCTCCCCATTTAAATAATAATTTGATTTTTTTTCCCTACCAAAGTGGATAACCTCGCATTTTCCCACATTAAACTCCATCTGCCAGATTTTTGCCCACTCACTTAGCCTATCTATATCCCTTTGGAGATTCTTTACATCCTCCACACAATTTGCTTTCCCACCTATTTTTTTATCATCAGCAAATTTGGCTACATTACACTCAGTCCCTTCATCCAAGTTATTAATATAGATTGTAATTAGTTGAGGCCCCAGCACTGAACCCTGCGGCACCCCACTAGTTACAGTTTGCCAATCTGAAAATGACCCATTTATCCTGACTCTCTGTTTTCTGTTAGTTAGCCAATCCTCTATCCATGCTAATATATTACCCCCAACCCCGTGAGCTCTTATCTTGTGTAGTAACCTTTTATGTGGCACCTTATCGAATACCTTCTGGAAATCCAAATACACGACATCTACTGGTTCCCCTTTATCCACCCTGCTCATTACATCCTCAAAGAATTCCAGCAAATTTGTCAAACATGATTTCCCTTTCATAAAACCATGCTGACTCTACTTGACTATATTATGATTTTCTAAATGTCCTGCTACCACTTCCTTAATGATGGACTCCAGCATTTTCCCAATTACAGACGTTAGGCTAACTGGTCGATAGTTGCCTGCTTTCTGTCTCCCTCCTTTCTTAAATAGGGGCATTACATTTGCGGTTTTCCAGTCCGCTGGGACCTCTCCAGAATCCAGGGAATTTTGGTAGATTACAACCAATGCATCCACTATCTCTGCAGCCACCTCTTTTAAGACTCTAGGATGCAGGCCATCGGGTCCAGGGGACTTGTCCACCTTTAGTCCCATTAGTTTGCCAAGTACTTTCTCTCTAGTGATAGTGATTTTTTTAAGTTCCCCCCCACCCCAATAGCCCCTTGATTATCCATTATTGGGATGCTTTTAGTGTCTTCAAAGTCTCCGCCATTTCCCTGTTTCCCATTATTAATTCCCTAGACTCATCGTCTAGAGAACCAACGTTTACTTTAGCTACTCTCTTCCTTTTTATATACCTGTAGAAGCTCTTACTGTTTTTATATTTCTTGCTACTTACTCTCATAAGCTATCTTCTCTCTATTTTTTTTAGTAGTCCTTTGCTGGTTTTAAAAAATTTCCCAATCCTCTGGCCTTTCACCTTCAAATTCTCCTCCAAGTCACACACCATCCTGGCTTGGACTTATATCGCCGTTCCTTCATTGTCACTGGGTCAAAATCCAGGAACTTCCTACCTAATAGCACTGTGGGAGCACCTTCACCATACAGACTGCCCACCACCTTCTCAGGGCAACTAGGGATGGGCAATAAATGCCGGTCTTGCCAGCGAGGCCCACATCCCAAGAACAAATAATAACAAAATATCAATAGACTTTGTGGGCAGCTAAGGAGCATAGTGAAAAACAACATGGCTGCACCGTGACTTTGGCTCGGTAAGATTTGTTTGGGCCACTGTGGGACATTTTCTGTATTCCATGAACATTTGTCGCTTGTGTATCTTTAAAATTAGAGTGACTAGGTAGTGCTTCATTTATGACCCTGTCACTTGCTGTAACCCCCTCCCATTAGGTGGTGGACTGCGCTACTGAGGTAGTGCACCAGTAAGTTCTCTTGATACTCATGTTCCCTGACAGCCACACTATGTATATGGAAACAAATAACCTTTCAATGACCCTTCGTCATCGACCTGAAACGTTAACTCTGTTTCTCTCTCTGCAGATGCTGCCTGACCTGCTGAGTATTCCCAGCATTTACTGTTTTTATTTCAGATTTCCAGCATCCGCAGTATTTTGCTTTTGTAGATGTATTCTAGTGGCTTGTCCATGTGGGTCATGGTGATTCTGTGTTTCACTAAAGAGCTCGCTGTGTTGCAGAATAGCCATGAAGGGGGAACACCTGCAGTGGTGAAGAGAGGGGTTGGTTCTCTTGGGTACTGCTCTTTTCTCTTTAAATCACACAAAGCAAATTAGATAACAGGATGCTGGTTGTAATTGGGTCCTGGGTTTCACTTAGGGACATAAATATGCAGCTAGTTTCCCACCTGCAGAAAAATGAACTCAGTATGACCGGCACTGCGATCAATCTCCCCCTCCTTCCGGTTAGATCTTGGCTCAATTCCTTTCTGGTTATTTTTACAGTTGCTAGGTTTGACGCAGATTAAATCGCTTGCAAAAAATACATAATAAAACTGAAATAGTGCAGCAGTTGCAGATGTGCTTGGATCAGGCCTCCGTTGCAGCAGCAGTATAAGGTGGAGCACCTGACAGCACTGCACCTGAGAGAAAGGAGAGCTGGGTGCACAGAGGACACGATATCTGGTTTGCTTTACTTATCAGAGCACAGCATGAGAACAGGACGTCAAACCACATTCTTAGCAAGCACCATCTGCAATGGGAAACGCATATATTACTGCAGTCTGGGGTAAGCTGGGCTATATCCTCCCTTCCCAACAAAGTTAACCCCTTCACCCCTGCTAAAGTCGCACTGCAGCTTCTGGTAAAGCATAGTGCTATGCATCCTTCATATCAGATTAGATTTTACTCGCAAAGTAAAGAACTTGCTTTGTAATTGAGCTAAGGCACATGTCTGGCTAAAAGTGAGAAGTCGCACAACACCAGGTTATAGTCCAACAGTTTTATTTGAAATCACAAGGTGTTGTGCGACTTCTCACTTTTGTCCACCCCAGTCCAACACCGGCATCTCCGCATCACATGTCTAGCTGGTGGAGTACAGGAATTTTGTATTGTTTGTTGCTTCCTTTGTCTCTCTCTCTCTCCGCCTGAAGGTGGCAATTCTTGCTGGTTCCTCACCCAATTGACTATTCTTCAAGTGTGAGCCTAGATAGCAAATAGCAGCAAGCTATTTAACCATGGGAGACATGGTAGCCAAGCCTGATCCTGCCCTCACCTGATGTCCAAATGCATGTGTAACAATCCTGGGAGACGTAGCTGTGGGAAGGTGGAATTATAAGGAGGGGAATTTGGGTATATAAGGCTAAACCCAGAATGTTGTGTGGTGGTGGGGAGAGAGAAGGTGAAATGCTGCTTCAGTTTTTAAATACGCTCTGTTCTATATACATAACCATATTTGGAGTTTTTCCTGGAAGAAGTTCCCTGTTAACTGATGCTTAAAAGGGACTTCACGCACATTTTCCAGAGGGAGTCCCTGGATAATGACTGCGTGTGAGAATGCTGGCTGAATGTTTTTCATGGCTGCCCGGCTCCACTGTCCTTCCTCCCCACCTCTTCCCCAAAGTCAGTTTGTTTCCATCGGGACCCTGCTTTTATATTGCGATGTTAGAAAAATTGATTTCATCCCATTTCTCAGTGCTCTTGCTGTTCCAAGCTCATCAGTGTGGTTATAAGTACTTTGGAAATGATTGGCTGCTTCAGAAAGTGTCCTGATTAAACATGTTCTGACCAGTGTCTGCTGTAGCTATAGAGTTTGTCAGTGAAACACCAATCCCTAGATTGAGTGGATGGTGCTAAATGTATTCTGTTCTAATCATTTTTTATTCGATATGGGAATCACTGGCAAGGCCAGCATTTATTGCCCATCCCTAGTGGCCCTTTGGGAAGGTGATGGTGGGTCTTCTTGAACCGCTGCAGTCCTAGTGGTGAAGGTACTCCCACAGTGCTGTTAGGAGTTGACCAAGTAATTATGAAGCAACAGCGATTATATGCCCAAGTCAGGATGATGTGTGTCTTAGAGGGAAACTTGGAGGTGGTGGTGTTCCCATGCGCCTGCTGTCCTTATCCTTCTAGGTGGTAGAGGTAGTGGGTCTGGGAGGTGCGGTCAAAGAAGCCTTGGCAAGTTGTAGATGGTACACATTGCAGCCACAGTGCGCCGCTGATGGAGGGAATGGATGTTTAAAGTGGTGGAAGGGGTGCCGATCAAGCTGTCTGCTTTGTCCTGGATGGTGTTGAGTTTCTTGTGTTGTAGGAGCTGCACTCATCCAGGCAAGTGGAGAGTATTCCATCACACTCCTGACTTGTGCCTTGTAGATGGTCGAAAGGCTTTAGGGAGTCATGAGGTGAGTCACTCGCTGTAGAATACCCAGCCTCTGACCTGCTCCAGTCGCCACAGTATTTATATGGCTGGTCCAGTTCACTTTCTGGTCAATGGTGACCCCCCCCCCCCAGGATGTTGATGGTGGGGGATTCAGCAATGATAATGCCATTGAATGTCATGGGGAGATGGTTAGACTCTCTCTCGTTGGAGAGAGTCTCACTTGTGTGGCACGAATGTTACTTGCCATTTATCAGCCCAAGCCTGGATGTTGTCCAGGTCTTGCTGCATGTGGGCACGGACTGCTTCAATATCTGAGGAATTACAGATGGAGCTGAACACTGTAATCATCAGTGAACAACTGTGCCTTGTACTCTGTCACTGAAGAAGCTGATAGAATAACGACTGATCTTATCAGTGATTTATTTTTGCTTAAATCAGAGGAAATGGTCCTGTGAGCACTGCTGTAACCTTATCAAAACTCAGAAGTTGAAGGTGGTGTTTAAAGTCAGCACAGCATCAAAAGTGTGTAGAGGAAAGGTGCCTCTGTGGCTTTGCTAGCTCTTAGAGTAGATTCTTAAAAGGTTATTCTGTTGAGATGCTTGCTCCTTAAAGGTACACATTTCTTTGCTGCGGAACCTCTTAACCAGCATTCTGCACATAGTGTGGCTCCAGCTGATGTGGAACGATTTGTTCTGGGGGTTTCAGACATGGCAGCTTCACGTTTTAATTGGGACGTGCACACATTTTCACACACAAACATGAAAACGATTTACTTAGAAATGAGTACATTTGGACTATTTAGCATCTTTCTATTTCTTTCCAGCTCTATAGGCCCCTTTTCCCACTATTGCACTTTCCCCTTCCACTGTGTGGCCGCAGAAAAGCAGAACAGACACTTCATATTGTACAATTCATAAAGCTGATTCTAGATGTGGATTTTTAAATGTAAATGTGGCCTTTACCCTCCCCGTGAGCAAATAGTCCTAATCACCGTTACCCGCCCTGTTCCCCTTTTCCTTCATCCACCTTTCTAATCTAATCTTCAGTGTTGGCAGTTTCTACTTCAACCACTAACCCTGGGAGTGAATTCCACAGCCTCACAACTCCTGCCCTCTGTCCTAAATCTCTTACATTTAATCTTCTATCTTTGGCCCCCCGTTCTAGACACTCAATAACTGGAAACAGTCTGCTTCTATCTCCCCTGTCCCATCCTTGGATAATTTAAACATATCTCCTCGTAATCTGCGTTCTAATGAAAAAATCCCAATTTTTCAAGTCTGTATTTGTGTTTGTATTTCCTCATACCAGGCAGCATCCCAGTGAATCTGTGCTGTACCCTCTCTAAAGCCTCAATATCCTTTCTATAGCGTGGAGCCCAATACTGCTCCCACTACTCTAACTGAGGTCTTAAGATTTTAGACAGACTCATTATTACCTCTTGGCTTCTATTTTCAACAGCTCGTGTGATAAAACCTAGAATTCTATTAGATTTGTTTTACAACCTTATCAACCGGAATTAACGATACCTCCTATTTTGGTATCATCTGCAAATTTCAGCAAACTCCCTCTCGGCCGGTATCGAAATCATTGATACACACAGTGAACAGAAGTGGCCCCAGGACTGAACCCTGTGGGACACCACTACTCACTTCTCAACCACTCTGGAAAACTCCTGCAGCTTCTATTCTCTTTCTCCCTTCTAACCAAATTTTAATGCACTTTGTTACCCGTTACCCTAATTCTATACCCCTTAATCTTCTTTTGTAATCTCCCATGTGGTACCTTGTTAAAGACTTTCCTACAGCCCATGTATAATTACATTCACTGTATTTCCCACATGCATCATGACTTGTTACCTCCTCAAAAAGATGAGGTTTGTCGAGCGCGACTGTCCCTTTTGAAATCCGTGCTGGCTATACCGAACTATTTTCTTGGCAGCCGTGCTTTAGTTGCCTAGGCCATAAGCTCTGGAATTCCCTCCCTAAACCTCTCCGCCTCTCTACCGCACTCTCCTGTGTGAATGTTCTGGCTCTGGGGCTGGTCCAGTGTGAATGTTCTGGCTCTGGGGCAGTGTGAATGTTCTGAGTGTTGTAAACAGACCTTCAGGACCTCAAATAGTTGTTGTTGTCCACCTCTGCTGAATAGGCAATCTGTAAAATAACTTCATGTTCTGTGGGCTGCTTTCCTTATTTCCTGTTATTCTGAAACTTAACAAACCAGAAATATGTGAGCTGCCTGTTGAACAACATGCAGTAGTATGCTGGCACTGTGCTTCAACTCCATCTGGAGCAGGGCTGAGCAAGGGAGGCTAATAATTGCATAAATTCAGCCTCATGCACTGTCTGCCTCCGGCTCCATTGCAGCTTCACATTTTAATTTGAGATATCGGTGTTGGGGAAAGAAGCATTTCCCCCTTGCTGTCATGGCAACTAACGAGGAAAGGTGTCACATGATTGATTCTGGTGGTTGCTGAAAGACTTGGAGAGATTTTACTCTGGACCTGTAGACCTTCAGAATGCACATGCTGCCAGCTCCAGTAACTCTGTTTACCAAGGGAGGTTAACTGGGTGTAAATCCCGTACACAAGGGTTATAGTTCCAGGCCCCCAAGGTGTTTGGGAGTGTCACAGGCTGGAGGAACAGTGTGTGAAGCTTCTGTGCTAATAGTACATATGGATGAATACAGAATACAACTGCAGCAGCTGCTGTCTGGTTTGAATAGTAAACTCCAATTTGGCAGCAGTAGTTTGCATGTCTAGTCTGGATTTCTTTCAGGAGGTAAATAAACGAGTTGAAGGAGGGCTATGCCATGGATATAATTTACTTGCATTTCAGAAGACATTCAATAAAGTTCCATGAGTGAGAATTTTCAAGATGATTCAGCTGGTTGGAGTTAATGGCAAATCAGCTGCTGGATTAAAAACTAATTCGCCAATAGCAAGCTGACAGTATTAAAGGGAACAGCTTTGACAGATTGGGGGAAGAAGCCCTGCTTAGTGGAGTTCTGTGGAGCACTGTTCAGGGTCCCCTGCTCTTTACACACAGCCGTGCAGGTTTGTGTTCAGCTTCAGGTTCTCCTTGCAGGGGTTAACTGGAACAGAGTGCAGAGTGCCAGTAACTGGAGCACATTTTTGTCATTGTAACTCATGTAGCATCATTGTACAGCTCTTGTTCTGCTATTAAATATTGTCTGGCTCCACAAAGGTGACTGTTATTTCCCTGAGTGGTGCAAAAGTAGGTCAGTGGTATTTATACGGTCTAGTTGGAATGCATTGGATGGAAGAAGTGTAGATAAATATTAACACTGAGATGTTTTGGTGTGAGTGATCTTGTAGTGAGTGGAAAGTCAGTGTCACATCCTTTTCCTGTGGCTAGGATTTATTTAAGAGCAGCCAATTTCCTGCAATTCTTTCAGTGCTGTGTATGTAGAGCCAAGCCGACTCGTAGAGAGAAAGTGGGTTCCGCTTGGGTCAGACAGTCATTTGGCTGAAAAAGAAAACTCCTTTTACATGCAAGCAGATTGTTGAGAAGCTGCGGGCGCAGCACTGAGTGGACAAGAGTGAAGGTGGCGATGTTCACAGTTAGCGGGTGATGCAGCATTATTCGCACTGACTTCCAAAACCCATTGAAGGCTGTTTGTACTCAGTGAGAACCCTGGTTCATAATTTGTTAAATAACTTAAAATTGCTCCTTCCACATCCCCATAAACCCATTTGCACCCATCTATATATATTGATCACTTATTCCAAGGACTTTAGGGCCTCTATGATGGTTCATTTGTTAAATACACAGACCAGTGTGGTACTGAGCTATAAAGCTGAGGAAAGTACATCTCTGATCTCAATAGGGCTGCTACAGTTGGCCTCAGTACCTTGAGCTTAGGGGCAGGAAATGAGCCACGGCTCCTGCTCCTGATCATTATCCAGTGACATCTGCTGGGAGTGCGTGTGTCTGTATGTGGCTATCAGTTGAGACAGATTATGGCTCAGTCATGATGCCCCCACAGTCGAACATCCTGCTGACACACACCGTCTAGACTCACACGAAGAAGGATCTCTTGGAAGAGGTGCAGTGTGTAAAATGTGCTCCAGTATCAACACCTTTTGGATAAGAGGGGAGAAAATTGGTGACCAAAATGAAAATTAGAATTTTATTTCAAACTGTCCTAATGATTCCAACTGGAACATTTGTTTAGATGATCGCTATTCACACTGACCCCCTGCACTGTCTGAGTGGTTGTATCCCAAACCCAGACTATAAGTAATGTGGACCCTCAGTATAGGACTGGTGGGAGGGACTGGCCACGAGTGGACTTGGTGAGGGGCTGGTGAGAGGAGACTGCCCACGAGTGGACCCTCAGTACAGGACTGATGGCAGGTGGAATGCAAGAGGAGATGGGAACCAGTTCAGACCAGCCCAGTGATGGGATTTAGTGGGTAACTTCTTCCAGCCAATCTGTGGTCTATATTAATAACCCACAGGAGCAGATGTATTTCTGCATGGAAATGGGAATGCAGTGTTTACAGTTCAAGAAGCTGTTTCAAATTGTGTGTGTGTGTTGAGGGGTGGGAATCTCTCGAGAGCTGTGTGTGGGAGGAATGGGGTGGTGCCCTCGACAGGAGAGGACCCGCCCTCCCCGCACAGTGACATTCTCTAAGGCCGTGTTGGCCGGATCTGATGGTGGAAATATTAGTGGCAATGCAGAATACAAACTGAACAGGAAAGGATTGTTTACATGATTTAGAACAAATAAAGCGGGCGCTGGAGTGAAGTCTCTGTGTTTCAGTCCTTGGGTCAGTTAGGGAACAAATCCCATCAGTTTATGATTTCAGCAAGCCCTTTGATTGTGCTCCAGCCACTGAGCTGTCTGGTTTTGTGCAACGCACGGACAGTAATTTCACTGGGGATTTGAGCTGCAAATGCACGGAGATTGATGGCAAATCTATAAGCTGAACAAATTTACAGGTCTCTATAGCTGGTTGATAAATTGTAACTGAAGAAGCTTTGCACTTAGACGCTCTATGCCCATTAGCTGTATAGCCTCCATGCAGATGCCCACTTCATGCCACAGTTGTTTTGAGAGTTTATCACTTTGGCCCAGAAGTCAAAGCCAGAAAATCCGTACAAGAGCATTGAAGCTGTTACAACTATCAAAATGCTTTACTGTGGTGTATGAAGAGAAAACCGTTCGACTTTTATTGCCTAGGCATACACCTGCCCTACTGTTAAGTGACTTTTATATCCTAGGTATTAGCAGCCCTACTGTTCAAAGGCTTTCACTGCACCTAGATTACCCCCTACCTTACCACTTTTTTGTATTTGTTTACATTTTAGCAACCAAGTAATGCGGAAAAAACTGATCCTTTTTTTCAAGAGGAGGAACCACGCTCGTAAACAGAGGGTATGTTCTAGTGCTTAAACTTTCTAAAATTAAAGTATAAATAGCAATATGAGATAAATAGCAATGTGAGATAAACAACAAAAATAAATGTTCAATCAAAGTGAAGTGAACTGCAGCAACCAGTGGAAGCTGATTATGCTAGAGTGGGAGCAAGCAGGTTTAGGACAAGATGCCACAGTTACGGGGACTGCAGTGGGTGTTGGATGCAAGGAAGTACTTTAGTGGCAATGGGGAAGGAGGGCACAAGTGTGCAGAGCTCCATGGCAAAGGGCGGCATTGTTTTCAGTTTTCAGTTTTATTTAACATGCAGTGTTACTGAGATTTCTGTGTGAGTGGGGTGGCGGATGGTGCTATAACTCGCTTCCTCTGCTCAGTATCTCTGCTTTCCAGGAGCCTGCATATGATTTCAATGCGTAGTTCGCAGTCCCAGGCGTTTGTGTTTTTTCAGATCAAAAATTATGGAAAAGGAGCCTGTTATTGTACATAATGGTTAAATCAAGAAATAATAGGAGCTTGTAAGAAAGGTACTGCAATAATCATGTGCTTTTTAATCTTCTTATAGATTGGACAAATCGAATTGGCAAGGGTAGCCTTGAGGACGAGTTCATAGAATGTATTCAGGATGGTTTCTTAGAACAATATGTTGTGGAACCAACTAGGGAGAAGGCTATTTTAGATCTGGTAATGTGTAATGAGACTGGATTAATTAATTATCTCATAGTAAAGGATCCTCTAGGAAAGAGTGATCATAGCATGATAGAATTTCAAATTCAGTTTGAGGGTGAGAAACTTGTGTCTGAAACTAGTGTCCTAAACTTAAATAAAGGCAATTACAAAGCTATGAAGACAAAGTTAGCTAAAGTAGACTGGGAAAAATAGATTAAATGGGTAAGACGGTAGATAAGCAGTGGCAGACATTTAAGGAGATATTTCATAACTCTCAGCAAAGGTTTATTCCAGTGAGAAAGAAAGACTCTACGAGAAGGATGAACCATCTGTGGCTAACTAAGGAAGTTAAGGATGGTAACAAATTGAAAGAAAAGGCATACAATGTTGTGAAGATTAGTGGTAGGTAGGCCAGAGGATTGGGAAATTTTTAGAAACCAGCAAAGGATGGCTAAAAAAATAATAAAGAGGGAGAAGATAGATTATGAAAGTAAACTTGCAAGAGCTTCTACAGGTATATAAAAGGGAAGAGAGTAGCTAAAGTAAACGTTGGTCCCTTAGAGGATGGGAAACAGGCAGAGACTTTGAACAAATATTTTGTATCGGTCTTCATGGAAGAAGACACTAAAAGCATCCCAATAATAATTGTTAATCAAGGGGCTATAGGGAGGGAGGAACTTAAAACAATGACTATCACTGGAGAAAAAGTACTAGGCAAACTAATGGGACTAAAGGCTGACAAGTCCCCTGGACCTGATGGCCTACATCCTAGGATCTTAAAAGAAGTGGCTGCCGAGATAGTGGATGCGTAATCTACCAAAATTCCCTGGAATCTGGAGAGGTCCCAGCGGATTGGAAAACCGCAAATGTAACGCCCCTATTCAAGAAAGGAGGGAGGCAAAAAGCAGGAAACTATAGGCCAGTTAGCCAAACATCTGTCATTGGGAAAATGCTGGAATCCATTATTAAGGAAGTAATAGCAGGACATTTAGAAAATCATAATACAATCAAGCAGAGTCAACATGGTTTTATGAAAGGGAAATCGTGTTTGACAAGTTTGCTAGAGTTCTTTGAGGATGTAACGAGCAGGGTGGATAAAGGGGAACCAGTAGATGCAGTGTATTGGGATTTCCAGAAGGCATTCGATAAGGTGCCACATAAAAGGTTACTGCACAAGATAAGAGCTCACGGGGTTGGGGGTAATATATTAGCCTGGATAGAGGATTGGCTAACTAGCAGAAAACAAAGAGTCGGGATAAATAGGTCATTTTCCGGTTGGCAAACTGTAACTAGTGGGGTGCCACAGGGATCAGTGCTGGGGCCTCAACTATTTACAATCTATATTAATGACTTGGATGAAGGGTCTGTGTGTACTGTAGCCAAATTTGCTGATGATACAAAGATAGGTGGGAAAGCAAGTTGTGAGGAGGACACAAAGAGTCTGCAAAGGGATATAGATAGGTTAAGTGAGTGGGCAAAAATCTGGCAGATGGAGTATAATGTGGGAAAATGTGAGGTTATCCACTTTGGTAGGAAAAATAAAAAAGCAAATTATTATTTAAATGGAGAGAGAGTACATAATGCTGCGGTACAGAGGGATCTGGGGGTCCTCGTACATGAAACACAAAAAGTTAGCATGCAGGTACAGCAAGTAATTAGGAAGGCAAATGGAATGTTGGCCTTTATTGCAAGGGGGATGGAGTATAAAAGTAGGGAAGTCTTGCTGCAACTGTACAGGGCGCTGGTGAGACCACACCTGGAGTATTGCCTGCAATTTTGGTCTCCTTATTTAAGGAGGGATATACTTGCATTGGAGGCAGTTCAGAGAAGGTTCACGAGGTTGATTCCTGAGATGAAGGGGTTGTCTTATGAAGAAAGGTTGAGCAGGTTGGGCCTATACTCATTGGAGTTTAGAAGAATGAGAGATGATCTTCTTGAAACATATAAGATTCTGAGGGGGCTTGACAGGATAGATGCAGGGAGGATGTTTCCCCTCGTGGGGGAATCTAGAACTAGGGGGCACAGTTTCAGGATAAGGGGTCGCCCATTTAAAACGGAGATGAGGAGGAATTTCTTCTCTGAGAGGATCTTGAATCTTTGGAATTCTCTACCCCAGAGAGCTGTGGAGGCAGAGTCATTGAATATATTCAAGGCTGAGATAGACATATATTTGAGCTACTGGGGGAGTCAAGAGTTATGGGGAGCGGGCGGGAAAGTGGCGTTGAGGCCAAGATCAGATCAGCCATGATCTTATTGAATGGCAGGGCAGGCTCGAGGGGCCAAATGGCCTACTCCTGCTCCTATTTCTTATGTTCTTATGTACCTTAACATCCAATTTGGCCTCTAGAAATGTTACCCTTTGCTCTCTCAGTAATAATTCAGCATTTTTTTTTTACACTTCTGTCCTGTTCAAGGACTTACTCCTAAACTGGTGTTAATCCATCTGCAAGAACTAACATGAGGGCTGCAAGATGTGGCTCACTCAGTAATGTTTTCTCTCTTCCCCTGTAGCAAAATGTCTATTTTCCAGTCATCCTCTGGTCCAGTGTAGATCATCCTATGGGGTATGAACCCGCCTGCTCCCACACAGTGACGCTGACGCACCGCACCACCGAGCTACCTTTAGCCATAATTGCACCTTTCTTTCATTTGTGATGCATGTTTTGCAGGAGCAGAAGATCTGCCAGCGCTATGATCAGCTGATGGAAGTGTGGGAAAAGAAAGTTGAAAGAATAGAAAACAACCCTCGCCGGAAGGCCAAGGAGAGCAAGACCAGGGAATATTATGAGAAACAGTTCCCTGAAATCCGCAAGCAAAGGGAACAGCAGGAACGCTTTCAAAGGTAGTGGTTGGGACCAAATTCTGTTCACGTTACTCTAATCTCCTGAGGTGCAGTCTGAAAAAGCAAAAATAAACATACTTTCTCTCTCACCCCCACCCCAATTCCAAAACAAGATGAAGCCGTGAAGCCTGGGGTCCGATAACTCCAGCACAGGATAGTCTTATCTGGTGGACTTGGGAGTGTGCGACTGGTTTAGTGCTAAACCCACTTTGGGTAAAAACAGTCCTGATTCTGCTGTGCATCACACTGCAGCAAAGCTCTCAAATATTTGCAGATATTTAGGTGCCTGCTGGCTATTTGAGATGGTCTGCTGTTTGTTTGTGATTTCAAAAGTTCCCTATCTCCAGGCTGCTGCTTTTGGTCAGGGCCTGTGGGGCCATCTCTGCAGGTCAGACCTGAAGTAGATTGAAATGTTGCAAAGTGAGCTCTAAAACTCCATCGCTTGCTGAGGGCTCCTCCTGGTTGTAACCAGCTACTGCAGCATTCTGTTATACACATCTTTCAGCAATACAGGAGATTTTCCACTCCTGGGAGAATGTCGGGGCAGAGACTGAGTGTGCAGAATGCACCAGTACCGTGCTGCCCAGTACTTCCTGGCCCAGGGCAGAGAATGAGCTGTACGGGTATAGAAGCACTTGGCGTGGGTGAAGAGTACATGGTGGAATAGGGAACACTTTGCCGCAAGCAATCTTAGGGCCATCCACAAGATACATGGAACTGTTGGGTAGACTTTTCTTGCCAGATTCCTTTAAATGTGCTATCTTATGCATCTGTTCTCGGGGCCCTCAGCATTGAGACTGCTTACCACCTGCTGCCAGGAATTGTGCACGGCCGACGTCTGGGATGGTGCCCTGAAGCGCTACATCCATCTCCATTTAGCCTTCCATCAAACGGGTTTGATGCTGTACCACTTTGTCACTTGCCCGTAGAATCTGTTTTATGCCTCCACATTGGCTTTATAAGAACATAAGAAATAGGAGCAGGAGTCGGCCATTTGGCCCTTCGAGCCTGCTCTGCCATTCAATAAGATCATAGCTGATCTTCTACCTCATCTCCACTTTCCTGCACTATCCCCATATCCCTTGATTCCCTTAATATTCAAAAATCTATCGATCTCTATCTTGAATATGCTCAACGACTGAGCCTCCACAGCCCTCGGGGGTAGAGAATTCCAAACATTCACCACCCTCTGAGTGAAGAAATTTCTCCTCATCTCAGCCCTAAATGGCCGACCCCTTATTCTGAGACGTGACCCCTGGTTCTAGAATCCCCAGCCAGGGGAAAGATCCTCCCTGCATCTACCCTGTCAAGCCCTGTAAGAATTTTGTATGTTTCAATGAGATCACCTCTCATTCTTCTAAACTCTAGAGAATATAGGCCTAGTCTACTCCATCTCTCCTCATAGGACAATCCCTCCATCCCAGGAACCAGTCTGGTGAACGTTCGTTGCACTTCCTCTATGGCAAATATATCCTTCCTTAGGTAAGGAGACCAAAACTGTACACAATACTTCAGGTGTGGTCTCACCAGGGCCCTATATAATTGCAGTAAGACGTCTTTACTCTTCTACTCAAATCCTCTTGTAATAAAGGCCAACATACCACTTGCTTTTCTAATTGCTTGCTGTACCTGCATGTTAACTTTCAGTAATTCGTGTACAAGGACACCCAGGTCCCTCTGAACACCAACATTTCCCATTCTCCCACCATTTAAAAAATACTCTGCTTTTCTATTTTTCCGACCAAAGTGGATAACTTCACATTTCTCCACATTATATTCCATTTGTATGTTCTTGCCCACTCACTTAGCCTGTCTGTATCCCCTCGAAACCTCTTTGCATCCTCCTCACAACTTACATTCCCACCCAGCTTTGTATCATCAGCAAACTTGGATATATTAAATTTGGTCCCCTCATCCAAATCATTGATGTAGATTGTGAATAGCTGAGGCCCAAGCACTGATCCTTGTGGTACCCCCACTAGTTACAGCCTGCCAACCCGAAAATGACTTACTGATTACTACTCTCTGTTTTCTGTCCATTAACCAATCTTCAATCCATGCTGGTATATTACCCCCAATCCCATGAGCCCTAATTTTGTTTAATAACCTCTTGTGTGGCACCTTATCGGATGCCTTCTGAAAATCCAAATACACCACATCCACTGGTTCCCCCTTATCTATTCTGCTAGTTACAACCTCAAAAAAACTCTAACAGACTCTAACACGATTTCCCTTTCATAAATCCGTGTTGACTCTGCCCAATCCTATTATTATTTTTGAAGTGCCCTGTTACCACGTCCTTAATAATAGATTCTAGCATTTTCCCTACTACTGATGTCAGGCTAACTGGTCTGTAGTTCCCCGTTTTCTCTCTCCCTCCTTTCTTAAATAGTGGGGTTACATTTGCTACCTTCCAATCCGTGGGAATCGTAGAATCTGTGGAATTTTGGAAAATGACAACCAATGCATCCACTATCTCTATAGCCACCTCTTTCAAAACCCTAGGATGTAGGCCATCAGGTCCAGGGGATTTATCGGCTTTCAGGTCCAGGGGATTTATCGGCTTTCAGTTCCATTCATTTATCCAGTACTATTTTTTTTTACTAATACTAATTTCTTTCAGTTCCTCATTCTCGCTAGACACTTGGTTCTCCACTATTTTTGGGAAGTTTTTTGCGTCTTCTTCCATGAAGACAGACACAAAATATTTGTTTAATTTCCCTGCCATTTCCTTATCCCCCATTATAATTTCTCCTGTCTCAGCCTGTAAGGGACCCACATTTACTTTCGCTAATCTTTTCCTTTTTACATACCTATAAGAAGCTTTTCAGTCTGTTTTTATGTTTCTCACTAGTTTACTCTCATTCTGTTTTCCCTTTCTTTATTAATTTCTTGATCTTCCTTTGCTGAATTCTAAAATCCTCCCAATCCTCAAGTTTACTACTCTTTTTGGCAACATATAAGCCACTTCCTTTGATCTAATACTATCTTTAACTTCTCTTGTTAGCCACGGTTGGACCACTTTTCCTGTGGGGTTTTTGTGCCTTAAAGGAATGTATATTTGCTCTAAATTATGGATTAATTCTTTAAATGCTCACCAAATTATATCATATTATGGTCACTCTTCCCTAAAGGCCCCTTTATTACAAGATTATTAATTAACCCTTGTTGCACAATACTAGATCTAAAATAGCCTGTTCCCTAGTTGGTTCCTCAACATACTGATCTAGAAAACTATCTTGCATACATTCCGTGAATTCGTCCTCCACACTATTACTGCAAATTTGGTTTGCCCATCTATATGTAGATTAAAGTCCCCCATGATTACTGTATTACCCTTGTTACATGTGCCTCTAATTTCCTGATTTATACTCTGCCCTACATTACAACTACTGTTTGGGGGCCTATAAACAACTCCCACCAATGTTTTCTTGCTGTTTCTTAGCTCCACCCAAACTGATTCTACTTCTTGATTTTCAGAGCTAAGATCCTTTCTCTCTACTGTCTTTATCCCATCCTTTATTATCAGGGCTACCCCATCTTTTCCATTTTGCCTAACTCTTCTAAAAATTAAGTATCCTGGAATATTTAGTTCCCAACCTTGGTCACTTTGCAACCACGTCTCCGTTATGGCTATGAGATCAAACCTGTTAATTTCTATCTGCGCTATTAATTCACCTATTTTGTTGCGAATGCTTCGTGCATTCAGATATACTGCCTTTAGCTTTGACTTATTTCCATTTTTCACTGATGCCATCTTAGTCACTGATGCCTTATTACCTTTGTTACTCTCTCTGTCCCTTCCTAACCCACTCTGCTTATTTTTACCCAACTCTACTCTGCTCTAGAGCCTTGACATTTCTCTTGCTGCTTTTAAATTAACTTTTTCCTGAATCCTCCCACCCCCACTTCATTAGTTTAAAGCCCTGTCTACTGCCCTAGTTATTCTGTTCGCCAGGACACTGGTCCCAGCCCGGTTTAAGTGGAGCCCGTCCCAACGGAACAGCTCCCTCTTTCCCCAGTACTGGTGCCAGTGCCCCATGAACTGAAACCCCTTCCCCCCACACCACTCTTTGAGCCACGCATTTAAACCTCTAATCTGTTTGTCCCTATGCCAATTTGCACGTGGCTCAGGTAACAATCCAGAGATTATTACCTTGGAGGTTCTGCCTTTTAATTTGGATCTTAACTCAAACTCCCTCAGCAGAACCTCATAGAAACATAGAAACATAGAATCTAGGAGCAGGAGTAGGCCATTCGGCCCGTCGAGCCTGCTCCGCCATTCAATACGATCATGGCTGATCAGAAGGCAGAGGGTGGTGGTGGATGGAACATTTTCGGACTGGAGACCAGTTACCAGCAGTGTGCCACAGGGGTCGGTGCTGGGTCCTCTGCTGTTTGTGATTTTTATCAATGACTTGGAGGAGGGGACTGAAGGGTGGATCAGTAAATTTGCTGATGACACCAAGATTGGTGGAGTAGTGGATGAGGTGGAGGGCAGTTGTAGGCTGCAAAGAGACATTGATAGGATGCAGAGCTGGGCCGAAAAATGGCAGATGGAATTTAACCCTGATAAGTGCGAGGTGATTCATTTTGGTAGGGCAAATTTGAATAAGGATTACAGGGTCAACGGCAGGGTTCTGAGGAACGTGGAGGAGCAGAGGGATCTGGGGGTTCATATCCACAGATCTCTGAAGGTTGCCACTCAAGTGGATAGAGCAGTAAAGAAGGCCTATGGTGTGTTGGCGTTTATTAACAGAGGGTTTGAGTTTAAGAACCGTGAGGTTATGCTGCAACTGTACAGGACCTTGGTGAGACCACATTTGGAATATTGTGTGCAGTTCTGGTCACCTCACTATAGGAAGGACGTGGAAGCATTGGAAAGAGTGCAAAGGAGATTTACCAGGATGCTGCCTGGTTTGGGGGGGAGGTCTTATGAGGAAAGATTGAGGGAGTTGGGGCTTTTCTCTTTAGAGCGGAGGAGGATGAGAGGCGACTTAATAGAGGTTTATAAGATGATGAGGGGGATAGATAGAGTGGATGTTCAGAGACTATTTCCTCGGGTAGAGGCAGCTGTTACAAGGGGGCATAACTATAAGGTGCATGGGGGGAGATATAGAAGGGATGTCCGAGGTAGATTCTTTACTCAGAGAGTGGTTGGGGTGTGGAATGGACTGCCTGCTGTGATAGTGGAGTCGGACACTTTAGGAACTTTCAAGCGGTTATTGGATAAGCACATGGAGCACACCAGAGTGATAGGGAGTGTGATAGCTTGATCTTGGTCTCGGACAATGCTCGGCACAACATCGAGGGCCGAAGGGCCTGTACTGTGCTGTACTGTTCTATGTTCTATGTTCTAACCTCATTCCTAGTTCTACCTATGTCGTTGGTTCCTACGTGGACCACGACAACTGGATCCTCCCCCTCCCACTCCAAGTTCTTCTCCAGCCGCGAGGAGATGTCTTTAACCTTGGCGGGCAACACAACTTTTGGAACTCTCGGTCGCAGTTGCAGAGAACAGTATCTACCCCCTGACTATACTGTCCCCTACCACAACTACATTCCCTTTCACTCCCCCCACTTGAATGGCCTCCTGCACCATGGTGCCATGGTCAGCTTGCTCATCCATCCTGCAGGCTTTTCCCTCATCCACACAGACAGCAAGAACCTCATACCTGTTGGACAAGGGCAAAGGCTGAGGCTCCTCCAGCACTGTACCTGGGGTCCCCTTACCTGCCTGAGTTGCAGTCACACCCTCCTGTCCCTGACCACTAACCAGACCTGTACCACTACCTAACCTAAGGGGTGTGACTGCCTCCTGGATCAAAAGATTATTGCTTAAGGTAAAAAATCACGGGATTGGGGGTAATATTCTGGCATGGATAGAGGATTGGCTATCTAACAGAAAGCAAAGAGTTGGGATAAATGGTTCATTCTCAGACTGGCAATCAGTAACTAGTGGTGTTCCACAGGGGTCAGTGCTGGGTCCCCAACTCTTTACAATCTATATTAAAGATTTGGAGGAAGGGACCAAGTGTAACATATCAAAATTTGCAGATGATACAAAGATGGGAGGGAAAGTAGTGAGTGAGGAGGACATAAAAAACCTGCAAGGGGACATAGACAGGCTAAGTAAGTGGGCAGAGATTTGGCAGATGGAATACAACACTGGAAAGTGTGAGGTGATGCACTTTGGCAGGAAAAATCCTAGAGCAATTTATTATCTTAATGGCAAGAAACTGGAGAGTACTGAAGTGCAAAGGGATCTGGGGGTCCTGGTGCACGAAACTCAAAAGGTTAGTATGCAGGTGCAGCAAGTGATTAAGAAGGCAAATGGAATGTTGGCTTTCATTGCTAGGGGGATAGAATATAAAAATAGGGAGGTATTGCTTCAGTTGTACAAGGTATTGGTGAGACCGCACCTGGAATACTGCATACAGTTTTGGTGTCCTTACTTAAGGAAAGACATCCTTGCTCTCGAGGCAGTGCAAAAAAGGTTCACTCGGTTAATCCTGGGGATGAGGGGGTGGTCATATGAGGAGAGGTTGGGTAGATTGGCACTCTACTCATTGGAGTTCAGAAGAATGAGAGGCGATCTTATTGAAACATATAAGATTGTGAAGGGGTTGGATCGGGTGGATGCGGGGAGGATGTTCCCGATGACGGGTGAGACTAGAACTAGGGGACATAGTCTTAGAATAAGGGGCTGCTCTTTCAAAACTGAGATGAGGAGGAACTACTTCACTCAGAGGGTGGTAGGTCCATGGAATATGCTGCCACAAAAAGCTGTAGAAGCTACATCATTAAATAAATTTAAAACAGAAATAGACAGTTTCCTAGAAGTAAAGGGCATTAAAGGTTACGGGGAGCGGGCAGGAATTTGGACATGAGTCTAGGTTCGGATCGGTCATGGCCCTGTGGGTAGTGGAGCGGGCCCAGGGACCGTGTAGCCTGATTCTGCTCCTATTTCGTGTGTGCAATTCTGTTAGATGCAGGAGATGGTTCTGTGATAGTAGATTGGCGGTTAGGATCAGAGCAGCCATGATCTTATTGAATGGCGGAGCAGGCTCGAGGGGCCGATTGGCCTACTCCTGCTCCTATTTCTTATGTTCTTATGTAACTCTCCTTATCCCTGATGCCCTGCAATGTCTGCACTTCCAGACTCCAGCTCAAAAACTCTGAACTGAAGTTCCTCAAGATGCAGGCACTGCAAACGTGGTTGTCCGGAATCACAATGCTCTCCACAGACTCCCACATGCTGCAGTTGTGGCAAACCACCTGCACTTCCATCCCTATATCACCTTGTTTTATTTAATTAAATTTGTATTTAGGTAACTTAGTTTACAATGTAGTTTCTTGACTACTCGATCTAGATTAAGTTAAGGGTACTGAAATTAAATATCTACCTATAACACAAAGCACTACAAGTCGTGTCGGCCAAAAGCAGCAACTCCTTCCCACTCTTTCCAAATTCTCAAATAAAAGACTCTGTTCAAGTCCACTCCGTTTAATCCCATTCTGTGCAGACCGCTCTGTGCAGACCGTTCTGTGCAGACCATTCTGTGCAGACCGCTCTGTGCTCTTTATTTCCATGTCATTTCTGCCTAGCACTTCACCCACCCTGTCCCCCCTTGGCCAAGGCTGAAATATTTAAAGCTCATTGTGAAGTTTGATAAAGACTGAAACAATATATTGTCCCCATATGCAGCCACTTGCCTTTAAGTGAGCTTTTCTCTTTAATTTGCGTCTGCTGACCAGGTTTTCTGCTCCCCCATTAGGATTGCTTCCTGTACAAGGCCAAAACTACACAGGCAGCTCCAAATAATGATCGATGTGAGCTGACAGTGAATCGATTAGGAGCAGGCTGTCAGTTCCCTGGCCAGAGCTGCCCCAGCATCGAGAGCAAAAGCCTCAATTGTGTCAGTGGCAGAAAATCTCCCCTAATACTTTGACTGGGTCAGAACCAGGATCACAAATAAATCCCCAGCTCCTAAATGTAGCACAAGCTCATTTCAGAATAAAAGTCCTTGCACAGACCTGGTAATCAAAGAATTGGAGGACTGTCAGCATTGAATAGTTAACCCTTATAAGTGAACTTTATTTCTTTGAGATTTTGTGAACTGATTCTATCTCTTACTCGTTTGTGAAACCTGGTGCAATGTGTCTTTCCGACCATCAGTTCCACAATCTCCTGTGTTGCTCTCGGCTGACAGCCTTCTAATGGGATTAAATAAACCTTCACCTGAACTACTTTGACCTTCTAAACACTTTCAGTGTCAGTCACCCTGGTCCGCTCTGGATCCCTCTCTTAAAGTCGTTATATATAAAACCTGCAGCCAATCGCACGTGTACAGTGCTTTCAGTATTGACTGCAGTTCGCAGCAAACGTAGCGACTCACCTTATTGTGGCAGCATCAGCGGAGGTGCAGCACTTAGTGGGTCCAACAGGATGCCATCACATTGCTCCCCTGCCCAGAATCTGGTGTAGAATGGCACCAGGTGCAAGTGTAAACACTGGAGAGTAGAATTGGGAAGCTGGGATAGTGCCTCTTCCCCGAAACTCCTGCTGAAACATAAAAGCACTTTAAACTATTGCATATGTATATTTATACTGTGTTCTGTATACTTGTAGCAATGCCTCACTCAATCAGTCATGATTTAAAAATAGAAAGGAAAAAAGAGGAAGAGGGCCAGATCAGTACGAGAAACTATTGACTGACCTTGCAGTGCCCTCACCATGTTTTTCTGATGTTCAGAAGCAGTGGTAGCTATATACTGACAAATAGCACCATCTGAGATGGGATCATCAGGGGCAGGGTGGGGTCAGCGGGGTTGGGAGAGGGCCAGTGGGGGGAGAGGCGGGGTGGGGCAGGTGGGATAGGAAATAGAATCTTCTGTCAGTGTGTGTGGATGGGTG
Organism: Squalus acanthias; assembly: GCA_030390025.1. NCBI lineage: Eukaryota > Metazoa > Chordata > Chondrichthyes > Squaliformes > Squalidae > Squalus > Squalus acanthias. The sequence continues at coordinate 858,760 of CM059448.1, forward strand.
TGTACTTGTGCAACTCGCTAGGTGTCTGTGTGTGTGGCTTTATGGCTGGGTAGGTGTTATGCCAGAAGCAATGGTAGCTATATACTGAGAAACCGCACCATCTGAGGTGGGGGTGGGGCAGAAACATGAGATTCTGAAAGGGCTTGGCAGGGTAGATGCTGAGAGGCTGTTTCCCCTGGCTGGAGAGTCTCGAACCAGGGGTCATAGTCTCAGGATAAGGGCCATGATGTGGCGATGCCGGTGTTGGACTGGGGTGGACAAATGTGAGAAGTCACACAACACCAGGTTATAGTCCAACAGCTTTATTTGAAATCACAAGCTTTCGGAGCGCTGCTCCTTCGTCAGGTGAAGTGAAGAGATGCAAATAGTCACAGCATATATAGTCAGAGAACACTGCCAGATGATTACAGTTAATCTTTCTAACTGCCCTTTATCACACCTCGGCAGAGAGATAATCACGGCAATCAAAGGTGTGGATGGTGTCCAAACAGGTCAGTCAGGAAAACATTACATCAAAGACAATGAGGTGGGGTCACAAGGGGTCAATGTGGCAGATGCTGGGGTCTGTATGGAAAACAAAAAACTTTTTTTTGCTGGAAATCACAGCAGGTCCGGCCGCATCTGTGTAGAGAGAACAAGCCAACGACGACTCGAGTCTGGATGACTCTACGTCAGGTGGGGTTACATGTAGCGTGACATGAACCCAAGATCCCGGTTGAGGCCATCCTCATGGGTGCGGAACTTGGCTATCAGTTTCTGCTTGACGATTTTGCGTTGTCGTGTGTCTCGAAGGCTGCCTTGGAGAACGCTTACCCGAAGATCGGAGGCTGAATGTCCACCTGACGTAGAGTCATCCAGACTTGAGTCGTCGTTGGCTTGTTCTCTCTACACAGCTGCGGCCGGACCTGCTGTGATTTCCAGCAAAAAAAGTTTTTTGTTTTCCATACATCCCCAGCATCTGCCACATTGACCCCTTGTGACCCCACCTCATTGTCTTTGATGTAATGTTTTCCTGACTGACCTGTTTGGACACCATCCACACCTTTGATTGCCGTGATTATCTTCTGCCGAGGTGTGATAAAGGGCAATTGGAAAGATTAACTGTAATCATCTGGCAGTGTTCTCTGACTATATATGCTGTGCCTATATGCATCTCTTCACTTCACCTGACGAAGGAGCAGCGCTCCGAAAGCTTGTGATTTCAAATAAAGCTGTTGGACTATAACCTGGTGTTGTGCGACTTCTCAGGATAAGGGGTCAACCATTTAAGACCTAGACGAGGAGAAATCTCTTCACTCGGCTGTGAATCTTTGGAATTCTCAACCATAGAGGGCTGTGGATGCTCAGTCAATTAGTATATTCAAGAGTGAAATCAATAGATTTTTGGACTCTAGGGGAATCAAGGGATATGGGGATAGGGCGGGAAAGAACATAGGAACATAAGAAATAGGAGCAGGAGTAGGCCATTCGGCCCCTCGAGCCTGCTCTACCATTCAGTAAGATCATGGCTGATCTGATCTTGGCCTCAACTCCACTTTCCTGCCCACTCCCCATAACCCTTGATTCCGCTGTAGCTCAAATATATGTCTATCTCCGCCTTGAATATATTCAATGATTCCGCCTCCACAGCTGTCTGGGGTAGAGAATTCCAAAGATTCAAGATCCTCTGAGAGAAGAAATTCCTCCTCATCGCTGTTTTAAATGGGTGACCCCTTATTCTGAAATAATGCCCCCTAGTTTTAGATTCCACCACGAGGGGAAACATCCTCCCTCCATCTACCCTGTCAAGCCCCCTCAGAATCTTCTATGTTTCAATAAGATCACCTCTCATTCTTCTAAACTCCAATGAGTATAGGCCCAACCTGCTCAACCTTTCTTCATAAGACAACCCCTTCAACTCAGGAATCAACCTCGTGAACCTTCTCTGAACTGCCTCCAATGCAAGTATATCCCTCCATAAATAAGGAGACCAAAACTGCACGCAGTACTCCAGGTGCGGTCTCACTAATGCCCTGTACAGTTGTAGCAAGACTTCCCTACTTTTATACTCCATCCCCCTTGCAATAAAGGCCAACATTCCATTTGCCTTCCTAATTACTTGCTGTATCTGCATGCTAACGTTTTGTGTTTCATGTACGAGGACCCCCAGATCCCTCTGTACCCTGCATTATGTACTCTCTCTCCATTTAAATAATAATTTGCTTTTTTATTTTTCCTACCAAAGTGGATAACCTCACATTTTCCCACATTATACTCTATCTGCCAGATTTTTGCCCACTCACTTAACCTATCTATATCCCTTTGCAGACTCTTTGTGTCCTCCTCACAACTTGCTTTCCCACCTATCTTTGTATCATCAGCAACTTTGGCTACAGTACACACAGACCCTTCATCCAAGTCATTAATATAGATTGTAAATAGTTGAGGCTCCAGCACTGATCCCTGCGGCACCCCACTAGTTACAGTTTGCCAACCTGAAAATGACCCATTTATTCCGACTCTCTGTTTTCTGTTAGTTAGCCAATCCTCTATCCAATCTAATATATTACCCCCAACACCTTTTATGTGGCACCTTATCGAATGCCTTCTGGAAATCCCAATATACTACATCTACTGGTTCCCCTTTATCCACCCTGCTCGTTACAGCCTCAAAGAACTCTAGCAAACTTGTCAAACACGATTTCCCTTTCATAAAACCATGTTGACGCTGCTTGATTGTATTATGATTTTTTAAATGTCCTGCTATTACTTCCTTAATAATGGATTCCAGCATTTTGCCAATGACAGATGTTAGGCTAACTGGCCTATAGTTTCCTGCTTTCTGTCTCCCTCCTGTCTTGAATAAGGGAGTTACATTTGCAGTTTTCCAATCTGCTGGGACCTCTCCAGAATCCAGGGAATTTTGGTAGATTACAACCAACGCATCCACTATCTCTGCAGCCACTTCTTTTAAAACCCTAGGATGCAGACCATCAGGTCCAGGGGACTTGTCAGCCTTTAGTCCCATTAGTTTGCCTAGTACTTTTTCTCTAGTGATAGTGATTGTTTTAAGTTACTCCCTCCCTATAGCCCCTTGATTATTAATTATTATTGGGATGCTTTTAGTGTCTTCCGTGAAGACCGATGCAAAATATTTGTTCAAAGTCTCTGCCATTTCCCTGTTTCCCATTGTTAATTCCCCAGTCCCATCCTCTGAGGGACCAGCGTTTACTTTAGCTACTCTCTTCCCTTTTATATACCTGTAGAAGCTCTTACTGTCTGTGTTTATATTTTTTGCTAGTTAACTTTCATAATCTATCTTCTCCCTCTTTATTATTTTTTTAGTCATCCTTTGCTGGTTTCTAAAAATTTCCCAATCTTCTGGCCTACCACTAATCTTCACAACATTGTATGCCTTTTCCTTCAATTTGATACCATCCTTAATTTCTTTAGTTAGGCACAGATGGTTCGTCCTTCTCATAGAGTCTTTCTTTCTCACTGGAATAAACCTTAGCTGAGAGTTATGAAATATCTCCTTAAATGTCTGCCACTGCTTCTCTACTGTCTTACCCTTTAATCTATTTTCCCAGTCCACTTTAGCCAACTCTGTCTTCATACCTTCGTCATTGCCTTTATTTAAGTTCAGGACACCAGTTTCAGACACAAGTTTCTCACCCTCAAACTGAATTTGAAATTCTATCATGCTATGATCACTCTTTCCTAGAGGATCCTTTACTATGAGATAATTAATTAATCCAGTCTCATTACACATTACCAGATCTAAAATAGCCTGCTCCCTGGTTGGTTCCACAACGTATTGTTATAAGAAACCACCCCAAATACATTCTATGAACTCGTCCTCAAGGCTACCCTTGCCAATTCAATTTGTCCAACCTATATGAAGATTAAAATCGCCCATGATTATTGCAGTACCTTTCTTACACGCCCCCATTATTTCTTGATTTATACTCTGTCCTACAGTGTAACTACTGTTAGGGGGTCTATAGACTACTCCCACCAGTGACTTCTTTCCCATACTATTTCTTATCTCCACTCAAACTGATTCTACATCTTGATCTTCTGAGCCAATATCAATTCTCACCACTGCACTGATCTCATCCTTTATTAACAGAGCTACCCCACCTCCTTTTCCTTTCTGCTTCTCCTTCCGAAATGTCTCATACCCCTGAATATTCAGTTCCCAGCCTTGGTCACCTTGCAACCACGTCTCTGTAATGGCAATCAGATCATACCCATTTATTTCTATTTGTGCCGTCAACTCATCTATCTTGTTACGAATGCTGCGTGCATTCAGATAAAAAGCCTTAATTTTGTCTTTTTACCATTTTTCTCTACTCTAACTCTATTTGCTGGTGCACTCTTAAGTTTGTACGCTCTGTCTCTTCCTGTCACACTCTGGTTCTCATTACCCCTATCGCTACCCTGCACTATTGCCTTCTCCTTTCTCTGTGACTTTCTAAATTCCCCTTCACCTGAACCCTCCCCCCCACTATTTAGTTTAAAGCCCTATCTAAAGTGGAGTTGAGGTCGAAGATCAGCCATGATCTTATTGAATGGTGGAGCGGACTCAAGGGGCCGAATGTCCTAATCCTTCTAATTCTTATGTTCTTATGGCTAGTGTTTGTTATTATTAGAATATTACACTGAGGGAGTTCAGTGTGTGTAACTAGGCTGGATTACACAAAGGCAATGCTACCAGATGCAAATTTGCAGCTTGTGAATGTTGGTTGTAGAGGTAAGTATAGTGTGGTTGGTCCGGTTAGTGACACGTTATCTGGGACTCGGCTGACTGGTTCTGGTTAAGAGGCTGTTGGGTGGGTGCAGTCGTCATCTTGCAGTTTTATGTCCTGAACAGAAACACAATGAAATCGTGCACTGCTTTGGTAGCATGTGGCAGTTCTGTCTGTGGCTTACTCCTCAAGGCTTGTAAATGACTACTGAGGGTTTCAAAATCTTGAAAGCTATTATAATTTTGAATGTTTATCCTCAAAATCGTTGTAAGGATGTTATTCTGTCCAATTCTGGGCACCACACTTTAGGAAGGATGTGAAGGCTTTGGAGAGGGTACAGAAGAGATTTACTATAATGGTTCCAGGGTTGAGGGATTACAGTTACATGGATAGACTGGAGAAGCTGGGGTTGTTCTCCTTAAGACAGAGAAGACTAAGAGGAGATTTGATAGAGGTGTTTAAAATCATGGAGTTTCAGATAGAGTAAAGATAAACTATTTTCAATGGCTGAAGGGTCAATAACCAGAGGGCACAGATTTAAGGTGATTGGCAAAAGAACCAGAGGCGACATGAGGAAAAACTTTTTTACGCAGCGAGTGTTCAGGATTTGGAATAGTAGCCTTCAAAAGGGAATTGGATAAATACTTGAACGAGACAAAATTGTAGGGTTATGGGGAAAGAGCACGGGAGTGGGACTAACTGGGTTGCTCTTCAAAAGAGCCGGCGCAGACTCGATGGGCTGAATGGCTTCCTTCTGTGCTGTACTATTCTATGATTTTTGTGATTGTATTCTCCTTCCCCACCCTGCATCACTGAAAAACACAAATGATCTGTTTTCCCAATAGAGAGACAACCTTCATACATCTCCCAGATTGCACATTGATTCCTGTGTGACCTCCAGATCTGAGACACTTGTAGCTCAAAGAACATCCGGTTCTCAATCCTGTTTGAATGCTTCACACCACCAAATCATTAAATGATTTAGGCCTAGATTCTCTCCCATTTGTAGCCAATGGACAGAAGATCCAGCCTGTAACGTTAAAGCGTGCTCTAGACCGAGTAATGCATCAAATCCTCACCGCTTGTTCAGTGATATAATAGCGCAGGGTGCTTTAAAACAGCGGACAACATTCCAATCCTTCCTGTTGCATCATTTCCCAAGAAGTTTCCTTAAAGTGGATGCTCTGATATTAAAATGGGATCGGGAATGGACAGGAGTTATAAGTCCCTGTGATTAGCGCCATGGTGTAGAAATATTTGTTTTTCTTTGGAAGAGGGTGAATCTATTTTAACTCTGCTGTATCATGTAACGTGTTGTATATCATAGTTTGAAATGGCTGTTTGTAAAATTTTTAATGACTCTTTTAAAACATTTTTCAGGGTTGGACAGAGAGGAGCTGGGCTTCCAGCCACTATAGCCAGGAGCGAGCATGAGATTTCTGAAATCATTGATGGACTTTCCGAACAGGAGGTCAGGTGTTCCTCAGAAAGCATCACATCCATTAAAGCAGACAAATCCAGCTTGTACCAACATTTCCATTAATACAGACACGCTACCATTTATTGGTCGCATTGCTGGTGCTCAGGCACGGCATGTGTACTCTGTGTAATTGTTGCTTTGTTCTGGATACGTATCCAGGATCATATTTATTGGCATCTACTTGGCTCAGTAAAAAATTTCCGCGCTGCTATTGTACCTTGGAGTTGGCCACTGAGGGATGTGTTCGAGAATAGGATAGATTGGTTTAGGCTCCCAGTTTTTTAGCCCTGGATAACGCAGCTGGGATTGGGAATTCATCTTCTGACGCACAGTGGCAGCAGTCTATATGCAACCAGCAGTTGTACTGGAATCCTTGCAAGGAGCACACCAGAGTTCACCAAACTCAGCAGAAACCTATCCCTCTTGCCCCGGGGAATCCCAATCCCACTGATGTCTGTAATTTACTGGAATTGAAGTCCTGCATTACAAGTCATGCAGAAACTCAGCCATTACTTCCAGAACCACCACTATACCTGGCGGCAGCACAGAGGATCAGCTGTGTACACTTTTAATCAGCCCTTCCTGGCTGCTGCTGGCAATCAGCAATTTAGATGATATTTTCCCCTCTCCCCCTCCTCCCACCCCATTTCATGGAGATAGGCAGTGAGATGGAGGAACTAGATGTAGTTTGTGTCTAATCATGAGGTGATTAGGTGAGACTATAGCTACTGGGCTAATTATTCTAGTGGATTAAATCCAGTGGATGGTTTATTGCAGAACAATGAGAAGCAGATGAGGCAGCTTTCTGTGATCCCTCCAATGATGTATGACATTGAGCAGCGACGGGTGAAGTTCTTGAACTTGAATGGGGTAATGGACGATCCCATGAGGGTGTACAAGGAGCGGCAGTTCATAAACGTCTGGTCTGAGCACGAGAAGGAAATCTTCAAAGAGAAGTAATTATAGTCTTGCACCATTCTCCTTTGAACATGTTAGTTTTTGTTGCATATTAAAGATGCCTTCCTATACCTGCTCCAGTCTTGCACACACATACCATCAGACCCAATTGCCAGAAGGTTGTAGTCCACTGCAGCTGATATTGTAATACTGGCACTTCATATGTAATAAATTGTATTGCTTTCTGACAGTAAAATGTCGTGCAGCAGTGGAGCATTCCCTTCTACCCCTTGCTAGGAGCTGCTTAGTGTCGGAGCTCTGTTTTTCCTATTATCTGGGTACATAACAGATGAATGCTGGTCCTCCCAGTTAATGGAGGATTTGCAGAGCTAAGAGTTTCTGGGGAGGTGGGTGTCTGAGCGTAAAGTTATAACCACTCAATATTGATCCTCTTAAAAGTAGAACATTTGCAACCAGGGAGCTTATAAGAGACCAGTTACTTGGAATGAAATTAAAGTTGTGCCATGGAAGTGGCTTATCAGTGACCTTGGAAAACCCTTGTGGTTCACTTGTAAATATGTTACCCGGACTGGCCATGACTTCACTTTTGATCGTGCTCTTTTTTGTTTTGCCCTTTACATCGATCAGTTTTGATTGATTTGCCACAGATGGGTTAATTTGCTGTCAGTACAATATAATGACAACTGCAAGTTAATGAATAACTTACTTTGCTTTCTGCCAGACACTGACTCAGGAGGAGAATCATCGAGTTTTCATTAAGTTTTTGCCCTTCTGCTGATTATTTGTGTCACTGATGAGAGATTTCTGGTTTCAACAGGTTTGTTCAGCACCCAAAAAACTTTGGCTTGATAGCATCTTACCTGGAGAGAAAGGTGAGTGCCTCTCCACACAACTGTTCTCTGGAAAAAGAATCTCTGGAATATTCTTGTTATTTTTCTCATGTCTCCTTCAACTGATTTGCTTGAAGTTCATTCAGACTGCTCACAGCGGTGAGTGAGCCATATGCTGCCTGGAATAATCTTTGATGTAAAATGTTTTATTTGTTCAGATTTGTTGCAATTTGTTATTAAGTGTTCCAATTAGTCTCTCATACGGACTCTACCTTTCTCCTATTTCTCTCTTCTCTCCCCACTCTCTCTCTTCTCTCCCCACTCTCTTCTCTCCCCACTCTCTCTCTT